>PVIJ01003360.1:0-136996 GCA_004024925.1 Scalopus aquaticus | reverse complement strand
AAAATTTATAGAAGAAAATATAGGCAAAACTCTACACGACATACATCTCAGCAAAATCTTGAAAGACACATCCCTCAAAGCGAAGGAAGTGAAAGACAATATAAACAGATGGGATTATATCAAAATAAAAAGCTTCTGTACAGCAAAAGAGACATTAACCAAAACTAACAGACACCCTACCAACTGGGAAAAGATCTTTACACTCAATTCATCTGATAAAGGACTGATAACAAAAATTTACAAGGAACTCACACAACTCAACAAAAACAAAGCAAATAACCCAATCAAAAAATGGGCAGAAGAGTTCAAAAGGCACTTCTCCAAAGAAGAAAAGCAAATGGCCAACAGATACATGAAAAAATGCTCAACATCACTTATAATCAAGGAAATGCAAATCAAAACCACTCACTATGAGATACCACCTCACACCTGTGAGGATGGCACACATTAAAAATACAGGCAACATATAAACTCACTTTAAACTAGCATTTGTCGGTATTAGTAGGCAGATGAATAGGGACCTCAGGACCCCCAGACTTGAATGCTTTAAAGGAATTTCTCCATCTGTTGTATGGAGATAAATTATGTTAGTCTGAAAGATCTTTAATAGAATTATTGTGCATGAGGAGAGAAGAAAAAGATACAGTTTCCCAATGAAACAAAGTTACGCATCCCCTCATTGGTAAACACCCAGCCAAACAGGGTTGGCCCAAAACAGAGCTGCTGAAGAGTAAAATCTTGCATAAGTTTCAGGCACTTTCTGGCAAGGAACCATAGAAAAATGGAAAAATGGGACCAGGGAAGTTTGGGATGAAAGGGGCAAAATTAAAATACAAATCAAGATAAAGGCTGCTATGGTCAGCATCCCCACATCTCTCACCCTGTGCCTCTTCCAAGTGTCTTTATATGTCTCACTCCATGTTTCTCCTCCAAGAATCCCAAATCCCTAGTGGAAGTCCAAAGCCAAGAAGCAAGTCAGCATTTCTTATCCACTTGTCTCCCTCTGTGTCTCTCTTTCTTCTCTCCCTGTGTGTCATCCAAGTTCTCTCTTTCTCCCTCTGTACTTCAACTCAATCCCTCATTATGTGGGGCAGGGAACTTGGGACCAAAATTAAAAATATTCCATATAATCCACCATGGGGTAAAGATAACTGCTATTGTCTCTGACTCAATGACCTGGGAGAAATTTAGTTTCATTAGCATAGATTTTGACACAAGAAACCCAGTTCTTGGTCAGACACTGAAATTCCTGAGAGTGCCTTTTGCCAAATCACTTGATCTTTTTAGAGTCAATTTTTCATCATCTGGAAACAGAGATTGATTTGATCTAATTTTTCCTTCACTTTTAAGAATGTATGTTTTGAAAAAGCAGGATATCATTTAAGTGATATATTCAGCAAATGTCCTTTGTATACATTTCCAAGCAATACAAATAGCACATTCATTGTTGCCAAACATCATACAATTTGTCCATAGAAATGAAAGTTTTATTTCTGTGTAGTTAGGTTTACAGTAAATTTATTATAGCAAACTTTCCTTTTAGGTTTTAATTGTCTGAAAAACTTATGCACTTAATTTAATGTATTGTCTTGATAGCTTCTAAAATATTATGTCAATATATTTGGTCAATTGAACTTTACAATTATATTTATGGGTAACTAAATATATCATAACTTTGACAACTTAATAGAAGTTGACAACATTGGAGTCATACAGAAAAATGATTAATTAGAAATCTATATTTATAAATTCCCTGTGCATCTGGAGACAATTTTTATATACTCCAAGGTTTATGTGTTTCTTACTTATTTTGAAGATCACAAAACTGTATTCTGATGAAAAATATTTAAAGATATTCTTTTCAGTGTTGTTAAAAAAGCAAAAAAAAAAAATTCCTAGTAAGTTTACTTGAAAGATCTAATTGACTTTATTAAACCATTCATGAATCAGGTAGCATTCCATCTAGCAAGAAGGCAAGTTTGCAAGGAATTTTTAATAGTTTTTTATAGTAAGAAAAAGGGTGGGAGAAGACTATTAGAAAAGGAAAAGGAAGATTATTACAAGCAAAGCCATTTTCCCTTATGGTCTTGTTATTCAGATTACCTCACTAGCACTGACCAGGAAACTCCAGACTAGTTTAGATTTCTACTTTTGAGGGAGGCTGAAATCATAATTAGGTTAGGTATTAAGTCTTGGTGGGACTTGACATAAATTCCATTTTCGACCTATTGCTTTTTGTGTTTGTTTTAAAGTGCGTTGTCATAGTCTTTTCTTTATAAACCAAAATCTTTGTAATCCAAAGTATCTTTGTAATACAAAGTTTTCTAATAAACTGGAGAACAGTATGCCCTTTGAATATTGAATGTGCAAGCAAATAATTAAACCACTTATTTTACCAGCCAAATTAGTGAAAACTGAAGTATTAGCAATAAAATGTAAAAGTTACAATCAAGTCTTTTATGTTCAGAAAGAAAAATAGAAGTGTCCATTCTTATCTCAAATAGAGTGACCATTATAGTTTCTCTCCAGTTCTTTTTTTCACTTCTAAGTATTTCTTAGTCTTAAATTTCTAAAACATCTCTCTTTGCAATGATATATCTTCATTTATGTAAGCAATTTTTCACTGGCAATGGTTCCAAATAAATTATTTTTTCCTTACTTTCTTAGAATCTTCCCCCTCAAAAAGTATTTGTGAAATATGTCCAGTAGTCAATCAGTATTTACATACATTTTATTTTCATTTATTGTAAATTAGTACCTTTAATATCTTCTACGTCTTAATATTTTATAACCATCACTTTAAACTTACCTATAAAAATATGCATAACTAAAAGAAAACCATCTCACTCAGATCAACCTGCCCTCCTGGTATTGTATTCAAATACAAAAAAAATGTATATTCCATATCTCCATATTAATAACTTTCTCCCTTTTTAAACTGCTGAGGAGTAGTTGCTTGGGCAACAGTGAGAAAAACTATCCTTATAGGTCCTTCTTAAGCCTGTCAAGTGTAGTGGCAGGAGAGACACCAAGAAACACAGGTTCTCTAAGGAGATGGGCAGACGGGTCAAAAGAAAGAGTTCTGGAGACCTCAGTGGCTTTTTACTAGTCTTTCCTAGAGTGGCAACCATGTACAGGGCAGGCAATGGAGTGGTGGGGGAGAGGGGAGAGGCGGGAGGCTGGCAGGGAGGCCAGCCTATTACAATTAGTGTTTCTGTGTCCAAGACTACATGCCTTGGGAAAGGGTAATTACATTCTCAAAGCTACCTGTCTCATTAACAAAAATCCACTGTATCTACTGCTGGCCCCGACATGCAATTTTTTTTTTTCTGACTTTGTTTTCTGGCTTTGTTTCTACCGTATCATCTCTTTAGATCATGATATATATTTTTTTGTTTTGTTTTCTGACATGTTACCCATCAAAGTGACTATAAACATTCATTAAAAGAATTTTGTCTCAGGCATAAAAATTCCTTTATGTATTTTTAACACAGTGACTTTTTGACTAGATTCATGAGAGAACATGTGATCTATGGCAACTTGGTAACTTTCTTTACACTCAGTAAAACTGCAGCTTCCCCTTATAGCTAAATACCTATAACCTAGACATACCAATTGTTTTCCATTTTTAAGTCTCTGTTTATACATATTAGTTTCTCTCCCAAATATCCTTTGCCCCTGAATTTATTCCTTGTATACTTGTATTTATTTTTTAAGAGAGAGTTCAAATGTCACTTATATAAAGCCTTTTTTCTGTACCTCTGCTAGTGCTTTGTCAGCACTGTCCATAAAATTATCAACATATAACAATCTCCTCTATGAGGTTGGCTTTATGGGAAGCTCTGGGAATAAAAAATACAATCAATCATAATCTCTGCCCTTGAGAACCCAAAATTATGGTGAAAAGCTTACTGCCTGGTAGGAGCGTTTATTCCTTTCTTCTGATACTTAGACAGTTTTATTAAAAACATATGTTTGCTTGACTTTCCACTAGAAGATACTAAGTTCTTCCTGTCAAGGGATTGGCATATTGTTAGGAAGTGGTTCTCAATGTTTAGAGTGAAGATTGTGAGATCAGTTAAGTTACTAACCCTCATTACAGCTGTTTCTACATTGATAAACAGTAACTTTTTTTTTTTATTTCAACATTTATTTTTGTAGTTGACACAAAATAATTATTGTTAATTGTTGGATTAAAATTACAAATAATATATAATGTTAGATTATATATTTTAAATTTTGCACTATAAACACTGAATTTATTATAGTACAGAAATTGAATATTAGTAAAATCAAGGCATCATATTAAGACATTTTAAATTAATATTTACTGATCTATTATACTCAACATTACTTTTCATCTATAAAACCTTTTCTTATTGAAATTGTTTTATATATAAGCATTTTTCATGGGTGATCAGAGATGGGCCTCTGACACTATTCTTTTTTGGATTCTGACTTGGCCAGACTTTTAACAAATTTATTTGTTTTCCCTCAGCATCAATGTGTGTAGAAACTACTCTCTTTAAAAGCTATGAGCATTTTGATAATTTTATTTTAATCCATGAGCATAGATTATCTTAACATTTATTTGTCTTCAGTTTCATCAATTTCTTACAGTTTTTGGTTTATCTTTAGTCATTTAATTATTTTTGATATAATAGTAAATGTAATTTCTTATTTTCTCATGCTGGCATTTCATTATTCGTGTATAGAAATATATATTTCTATATCTTGCTTTTGTATCCTGCAACTTTACTGAATTAATTTATTAATTCTAATTGCTTCTTTGTGTATACTTTTAGGATTTTTTACTGCATGTCATATTATTTGAAATTATGTGACATCATATACATTATATACAAGTAATAATCTTTATGAAAAACAGAATCTACATCCTTTAAGTAATAGAAGTACATAAAGTACACATAAAAAGCATGTAAAATATTTTCAAACAAAAGCCTCCTTTGGCAGAGGCTATTTCAAGCTGGCTTTCAAGGAAACAGAATGTAAGTTCCATTGTTATTCTTTGACCATTGATATATGGTAAAAACAATCTATATGTAGTCTGAGGTATTCATATTGAGACAGTAATGTTGCAATATTCTAGTGCATAGCAACAGTGCTGAATGTATAATAAAAACTGAATACATAGACTTTGTACAGTGTTTGAGAACTTCCGTATAACATTTTTCCCTGTAGCAGCTGCTTTTGTATTCATAATTATCATTCTGAAGCTGCTTCATTTTATGGATTTATATCTATGATTTATCATTAAATTTTAAGTACAGTTTTTAAAATGTTGGTTAGCAATTTTAGATGTGGTTGCATGATTTTTATTCTTATTTTTCCCCCCATGGAAACACATTGCAAATTAGCTTTTGTTTATCAGAAAAAAAATAAATTTTAGATAAGCCAAATTTCTCAAAACATGAGCTGAGAGTAATAGAAATCAGCCCACACACTTTGATATATCTGGTAACATTTCAGTTGTAAGACCGGGAAATTTAAAATGGTCCAGTTTATGTGAGACTGAGATATGAAAGCTAAAGAGAACTTTTGTGACTCAACACTCAAGTTCATCAACTTTTGAACAACAAAGAAGACTAAAAAGTTAGAAGAAGTTACCCAGGGGAGCGGTGATAGACAGGAGAGGATGGCCTAATTCCTTGACTATCACTCATTACATTACATTATGGGTTTCAGCCTTCCAAATATTACTCATTATTTAGTTATTAATGATTGCCAGTAAATTAGTACATACATATGTGAGAAAGGCTGACTTTGATAACTCATTTTCTTGTCACTTGGACAGGTGGAGTTGAAATCAGTCATCTGTAATAGGTTGCTTTATATCATGGACAATATTGTGGTCTGAATAAGGTGCTGAATTCACAATCTTTATAAGTCTTTGCAAGGCTGATTTAAAGTTCATTTTCTTACCTTGATTTGAATTGCATCTGTAAGAAATAAAAACTGAAAAATATATGAACAAAATTGTCAAAATATACTAAAATATTTTTAAACTAATGAAATGCAGCCAAAGTAGCCTTACAAGGTGTTACTTAAAAGGGTCAGAAGACAAAAAAAAGTAAATGTATTATAAGAGCTTTCTTTGCATTGAGAATTAAGTTTGTTTAGTTTTCTTCCTGGAAAGCAGGAAGGTTTCATTTCAACCACCTGTGTATAAATATATGAAGTTATCTGGAATAGACAATCTAAAAACGAGGCACCATATTGAACAATATATGTGCATGCATATATATTTTATATGTGTGTGTGTATAAAATCTAAATATAAGAAATAAGCTATAATAATTATAATAATATTTATTCATTAAGCTTTGGTTAAATTCAATTTTGGGCATATTACATTAAATGAGATAATCTACCTTTATTAAATATTATTAAGCATTATCATGTGCTAGTCTTTTATAATTCATACTTTAGAATTTGATAATTTTTAAATATAAATTTAAATTGTCCATAAATGTGTGTGTGTTTGTATAAAATGAAAATCTGAATTTCAGTAATACTGATAATAGAGTCAGGGAGTAAATATATTAAATTCTGACAATAAAATCCTATATTTTATATAAATCATAATGGAATGGATAATTTCAAACAAGGTGTTTTTTTTTTTAATTTTTAAAAGTTATGCATAGAAGGATTTGGATGTAGGCCAGAAGTACAGGAGGTGGGAGGTGATAGGATTCATCAGCGACAGAGTGGGGAGCAGAACAAGTATATCTACTGAAATACACTGCTGAGGAGAGGATTGGGTGAGACAGGAGAGGTCTGTGGGCTATACTGTGGGTTAGCTCCCTGGTCAGGGATTGAACTCAGGCCATAGTGATGATAGAGCTGAGACCCAACCCCTAGGCCACTAGGAAAGCCCAAGATGTGTCTTATAATAATATTTGAGTATTGAGCCTCCCTGGTGGTGCAGGGGTTGAGTATCTGCACTGTCAAGCTGTTGACAGTCATTGTGGCATGGGTTTGATCCTTGACCAGGAAGCTGACCCACATGATACAGCAGACCTCTCCTGTCTGACCCGCTGCTCGCCTCAGCAGTGTATTTCAGTAGATCTGCCTGTTCTGCTCTCCGCTCTGGCTCTGGTGAATCCTCTCACCCCTTCCTTCCCCCCACCCCTGTACCTCCAGGCTACACCCAACTTCTTCTATAATAAATTAATAAAATTTATTTTTTTATATTTAGTATTTAGTAGTATGCTATTTCTGAAAGGTCTTTTTTGTTTTATTGACCTGAGAAACTCAGTCTGTAAAAGAAAAAGCAGCTTCATTGTTTTACAATAATAAAGAATATTACTCAATTTGGCCATTGTGTTTGGCTTTATTGTTATCCTATTTGAAGAATTTTGTAATCCAAAAAATTAAGTTTACATATGTATTTTTAGAAAATTTAAATATATTTACATTTAGATATAAGCTCATATTTTTATCAATATATGTATATATTATTTCCTTAAAATCAAATAACTTGGTAATATAATATCATCTGTACTCTTTTTCAGGGCTGTCATAAAACAAATTTCCACAAAACCAGTGGCTTAAAACAACAGTCATTTATTCTCTCATAATTTTCTATAGAAGAAGTCAAAAAATTGTTTTCAGGGCCCTGCTCCATCTAAGGACTCAGGGAACGAATTTCCCTTATCTCTTCTGAATATCTGGTGACTCCTAGAAATCCTTTGTAGTAATATAATTTCAGTACCTGTCTCCAGCTTCCTTGTCTTTCTGTCTGAATTTCCTCTCCGTTTCTTCCCTCATTTGTCATTGTATTAAGGAACTGTCCTACTCCAGTATAACCTCCTGTTAACTAATTGGATCTGCAAGAAATCTATTTGCAAATAAGTTTGCATTCTAGTATATAAGATTTTGGGGAACACTATTCAAGTTCAAAAATTTACTTTGAACATCTGTAGTATCACAAATCATTTCTATTTAAGTTCAAATTAATAGTTACCTACCTTCCAACCTCTTGGGAAATGTGGCAAAATAATTTCTGGTCTGACTTTCTAAAACACAGATGTTAATTATATAAATAAAATTCTTTCCAAATAATTTGACCAGAATCCATAAAACAGAAACATCTGTTGTTCAGACTCAGCCAAGCTATACCTTATTCTGTATTTATAAACCACAAAAGAAAATACACTTGAGTTGCTGAAGTCTAAAGACTTTCATGCATTATTTATAAATCAGTAAAAATTTCAACTATTTACATAATAATTGATGTTAGCAGTAAGAGTTTAAGCTTATAAATCATTCCCAAGTGCCAATAAATGACAATGGTGGAGATAAATGAAAAAATGTGATTTTATCACAACTGATTTAATGCTATTTTTCTTTTATATTTGTACAAAGCCAATGGGATTTTGGCAATTAAAAAATAAATAGGAACAAATTTTTCATAGTTTGAATTAACATTAAAATTTTATTTGCATATGTGAACATTGTGCAGGTTGTTATACAGAGTCTAGGTTTTTGAGGTATCTGGTGAATTTGGGTATCTTTTGAATAATGCACATTTTGGCAATATTTTACATATTCATTCAAGGAAAACTTCACATTGAATTGTCCATCTTTCTTTAGTTAGTAATACAGCTAAGAACTTCGGGATGCATCTATTGACTGGTTGCTGCTGTTGTCGGATTATATTGTGCTCAATAGAATCAAGAGACATTTGGCCTACAGAGAATTAGTAAAACAAAACATAATGGAGTGGATGCTTTGAATTTATTTTTAATAATGAGGACACTGAAATAAATATTATACACTCCATATGATTTTTTTGACTGAAACTAATAAAATGTCTTTGATTATGGCTATCTCTATAAATCTGAGCAAAGTAATTCTTTATCTTATTCACAAATTAATGAGTTGGTTATGATTACCTACATGTGTCCTAAGAAGCTGAAGTTACAATAGTCACCAAAGTTATCAAAATAGCTTCATAAAAATAACTTTCATAAAATAGAAATATTTATTTCATAAATAACTTTCATAATAAAAGCAAAAAGAGACAGAAAACAAAACAATAAAAATCCCAATAAACCAAAAATAAATTTTAAAACAACCTCCTTACTTCATACTATCATTTCACTGGTTTTTCTTATCTTCAGTACTTTTTTTTAAAGATTTATTTATGCATACAAGGCCAGAGGTGTGAGGTTTGAGAGGATTCACCAGAGACAGGGTGGGGAGTAGAACAGGAGAAAGGACTGAGATACATTGCTGAGGGGAGCAGCGGGCGAGAAAAGAGACATCTGCTGAGCCATGTGGGTCAGCCTCCTGTCTTGAACTCGTGCTGCAGTGGCTGGGGATAGCTTGGTATTGCTGAGACTGAACTCCTTGCACCACCAGGGAGGCCAATGTACTTCTCTAAAACAACTCATACTGGCAGGAAGCCAAGAAAATATTTTCAGTAAAGGAAGGAATAGTTAATTCCACTTTAAATTTGCTTTCGAAATTGGATATTTTGTCCCCCTTCACTTTTCTCAATTTGAGTTCTTTTCATCTTGCTTCCTCTAATACCTATTCAAATCTTGGGAGGATACAGGCTTTTCAAGAATCCAACACCACGTGCACAGTTTGTAATCCTCCTGAAGTTAGCAGTACTACAGATGAAATAACTAATATACTTTGGTAGATTCTACCTACTCTATTGAAATCTAGGTTGTTATTTTTAATATATTTTTATTGGCATATGAAAAATCTAATTCATATTTAAAACATTCTGAAATTCTAAAGCACAAATTATGAGCTAGCATATGGTAATATTTAAAAGTATTTAACAAAGGGATTGTGTAATATTTTGTATAGTATACTCAAATTTTAATTCAGTCAAAACATAAGGAATATTTATAGAGCTTATTTCTTTGAAGTATTTTTTAGTGTATTTGCGTTTACCAAAAAAAAGGCAATAAATCTTTGTATGATAAGGGAATAGCATTCTACTTTTGGGTGTATGTGTGTACATGTGTATGCATGTGTGTGCATTAGTATTTTATTTGCTAGATGTTGGGCATCCCAGCCCTACTACTCCTTTGCCTAGGAATTTATGGGTGTCAACATGAACAATCAAAAGGATACAATGGGTATGAACTACATTTATTTTACATTGTAATATTGCATATTAAAAGGCAAAAGGATTGTTCAATGACAAGGTCTAAGGTTCAGTAAGAAGTGAAACATTAGAAGTGTGTAGTTTTGTTTTTAATGTAGCTGAGGGGTAAGCCTGAATTAATCTCACTGCCTCCCCTTATTCGCTTGCTCCCCAAATTCTGCAATGGCCTGTGTTTGTAGCAGCTTGAATGTCCTAATCATAACCAAGGGAAGGGTATCCTGTATTATCTGACTGCTTGCCTAGTTATAAAACAAGAATAAAATGGGGAGGAGAGGGCTTGAAAGTTGTTAGCAATTAATGTCAATAATGAAGTAAGATTTTTTTTTTTTAACACAGTGTGAGAAAAACTGAGGAAAAATAAGAGGTCTGCTCTCCGATGATTAAAGAATTTCATGTTATGTCAGAGAGACTGACTATCTGTTTTTTGAGAAGTAAAATTTGGGTTTGATTAACTGACTGTATGAGTGGCATAAATATATGAATGTGTGTATATATGTAAATTATACATATACATGCATAAACACACACACACATATCCTAGTCTTCCATAGAAAACATTTAATGTGCATAAAAAATTGTTAATATGCTTGTTTGCTTTTAGAGAGGATTACTATCAGCGCGCAAAGATAATATTATGATTTACAATGCAGACTATAGCACTGACACTTTCAGAGAAAGAGAGGATGAAGGAGGTACAAAGTGAGGAGGCACAATGGACTGTTGTGGTCAACTCTAGGTGCTTTAGTGGTGGGAGCACTAGAGTCACAGCACTGGAAGAAGGAGATCCTCTATTTCTAAAATACAAAAAAACAATGTAAACCAGTATTACTTCAATAAGATGAATATATAGAAAGCTTGTAGAAAGTGAAATTGAGGACTTCATTGAATATGAGTAAGAAAAAGGAAACATTTAAAAGTTTAACATTGGTGGAGTAAGTACTATAAATAAAACTGTCGTTTTGAGATTAAAATAAAGTCCACCAATCCACAGTCCAAAAAAAATTTACAATTTTAACAATAATTCTATTGTTAAAAATTCACTTTTGGGGGAGGTGTTATTTAAGAGAACTTCTAAGATTCTCAAATTGTTTCCCATAAGAGTCTTAGAACATTATCTTTTCCAGTATAATCTTAATTATGCACATTAAGAGATGCTGAAGGTGATTCCATTAATCTACTTGAAATTTCATTGTTCCCTACCCTCAATTCAGAATTTGCTTGATTACTGGTAGATTATTCTATGATATTGTCACCCTTGCAACTTGCCTGAGCAATAAAGCAAGTTGTAATAAGCAATAAATGTAAAAAAATGATCATCCATCTAAGGCATGATTAATAGACGTTCCAAGACCTGGTGTCTTCTCTTCCTTTCTCTTATTATCTTTGAGGATGTCACACCTCTACTTTGATGATAGATGATCTCATTTTTTACCCATAATAATATTTCAAAATACTTTATTACCTGATTCCATCCATAGTTGAGGCTATGTTGGGCAGATATGTGACACTCATATAAATAATACAATAATAATAAAATTATATTTTATAATAATACATCATAATGATATAAATGTTACCTTAAAATAAAATAGAGTATAATACATATAATAAATTATGTATTTTAATTATATATTTATGTATGTGTTTCCATGTAACACAATAATTACAATACAATATTCCTTCATGGTTAGATACATTTTGTCTAGAAAGGATAATCTTTAATATTAAAACACTCAATAAAATCTAATTTTCTCAAGGAGAAATATTTTATACTCAATTAAATATAACTAGTATATATGGCATATCCATAGAAAAAGATTGAATAATATGACTTCCAAAAAATTTAGTTTAAGAATATATCATTGCTCCTTAGGTGGTTTACACATAATAGTGGTTTTGTCCTTATAGTCTTTTTTGTCTAATCAATTTTTTTCAAAATGTAATGTGAAATATTTATTTCACAAAAATAAGAATTGACTATCCTTCAATAATTTGATGAAATATAAATAGCCAAATTCACAAGACTAGAAAACTTTGACTAATAGCTGTATATTTAATATTAAGAAATAATTAATATTTACTTTCCAAATCTGTTCCCTAGGCTGTTACTACAATTTGACCCTTTATAACCTGTCATATATCCAATTTATTCAAATAGCATAAAATTTTGCAATGAGTTTGATTGTCAGAAACAGTTTATCTATGAAAGTTTAATGGAAAGAATCACTAAGTTGAGGTAACAGAAAATGGTGAATAAAGAAGAGGAAAATGTCAAATATTCAAATAATTAAATATAAATAAATAAACCTGTGGTTTTATTGGAAAGATTTTCAAAGTTGGCAAAGGAAAGATTTTAGATGAAAATGAATGATGAGGATGTATAAATACTCATCTGGAGATGCAATAGGAGAGAGTTCAGGAAATACTTAGATATAAAACAATGTTCAATATTAGTTTGGAAACAGAATTTGGAAATATTGACATGCAGTTAATACTCAAATTCTTAACTATTTCTCTAAGAGAAAAAATATACAACATCAAAACTGATGTTTGCACCATAATGTGCCATAATAGCTAATGCTTTATGTATTCATTTATTTGTTGATATACTGGGCCTAAGCAGAATGAGAAACAAATGAAGAGGCCTTTTTTTTTTTTTTGCGGGGGGGTGGTCGGGGGTCAAGAGAAAGAGAATTCTAGACACCGACCTCAGGCTGAAACCAAGGTGGACATTTTGAGGGCATTGGACCTACAATCTCTGAGCCCAGCACTGCCTCCTATGGAAGCCTGGGTAGGCTTTAAAGCTTTTCTCCTTTGTCTCATAGACCATGTCTACCAACAAGAATGCTAATGCATCAGCTACCAGCCTTAACAGATTCAAGAACAAGGGGAAAGACAGTACAGAAATGAGGCGGCACCAAATAGAAGTTAATGTGGAGCTGAGGAAAGCAAAGAAGGATGACCAGATGCTGAAAAGGAGAAATGTAAGCTCATTTCCTGATGATGCTACTTCTCCACTGCAGGAAAACTGAACAGAGCACTCTAAATTGGTCTGTAGATGACATTGTCAAAGGCATAAATATTAACAATTTGGAAAACTGGCTCCCTGCTATTCAAGCTGCTATGAAACTGCTCTCTAGGAAAAAAATAAAAACAAAAAAGTCTCCCATTGACAACATAATCTGGGACTGGGTGGATTCCAAAATCTGTGTCCTTCTAGAGAATTGGGTATAGTCACATTCAGTTTGAATCTGCTTGGGCTCTGACTGACAGTGCTTCTGAAATATCAGAATAGACCAAGGCTGTGGTAGGTGGAGGTGCCATTCCAGTGTTCATTGCTGTTTGCATCTCCTGAAGCTCTCACATCAGTGAAAAAGTTGCCTGGGCTCTAGGAGACATTGCAGGTGATGGCTCAGTGCAGTTGATCCACTATAAACTCTTCTGGCAGTTCCTCATATGTCTTTTTTAGCCTGTAGTTACTTGTATAATCATACCTGGACTCTTTCAAATCTTTCTTGCAATAAGAACCCTGCAGCCCCATTAGATATTGTGGAGCAAAATTTTTCTATATTTGTTAGTCTCCTGTTGATTCAGAAGTAGATAAGCTAGGTCATTTCCTACCTGCCTTGCTTACATTTCCTACTATAGGATTACTAGATGCTGGGCCATTTTCTGCCTTACTGATGATCCAAATGAATGGATTGCAGTGACTGTGAAAACAGGAGATGTACCTCAGCTTGTGAAACTTTTAGGAACTATCGAATTGCCAGTTGTGACTCTTTGAACTAAAGAGCCTGAAGAAGTATTGTCATTGGAACAGATGAACAGACTCAGGTTGTAATAGATGCAGGAGCACTTTCTGTCTTTTCCAGTCTGCTAATGAACACAAAACTAATATTTATAAGAAAGCTATGCAGACCGTAGCAGACATCACAGCTGGCCACCAGGACCAGATACAAGTTGTGAATCATAGAATTAGTGGAATTTCTCATTAGTTTTCTGCCTAACCAGACATTAAGACACAAAAGAAAGCTGTATGTACTGATATAAACTATGTAATTGGTATAACAGTTGAACAAGTTATATACCTTAATGTGGCGTCATAGAGTCATTATTGACCCTCTGAAAGATAACCAAATAACTGGTAATTCTGGATGCTATTTCAAATATCTTTCAGGCAGCTGAGGAACAAGGTGAAACTGAGAGTCTTAGTAGGATGAGTGATTAATGTGGATGCTTGGACAAAACTGGAGCTCTACAAAATCACGAAAATGAGTCTGTATACAAAGCTCCATTAAACTTGATTGATGACTATTACTCTTAGAGGAATAGGAAGATCAAAATTCTGTTTCAGACTATGAAGCCTCTACCTTCCAAGTTCAGAATGCATTCCTGGGATCTTTAACTTTCAGATTGTAAAGCTGAGCCCTAAATTCATTTGCACTCTGTTGGCATAAGTTCTGTTTCTACTAAGAACTTTATGCATGTGGTTTGTTACTGCAGCACTGTTTACAACAAAACTATGCTTGAACGGTTCTAACCTGTACATATTGTATGAAGCTTCTCATCTCAATGGATGTCTTATTTCTTTGTGGAATTTCCTATCTCACAATGCTCTGTAAATAAGCATTGATTTCCACCCTTAAAAAAAAAATAATTCTAAGAAAAGAAAAACATGATCATTGGATTATAAGTAATATGAAGAAATGAATTATAAAATTTATTTGTCTAAAGGAATAATAAAGAAACTGGACTATAGCTTCCTGTTAATGAAGAGTAGACATATGGAATATATAGGATGGGACAGAGAGGAACATAATAAAATAATTTTAGGGAAAAGCAAATAAGATTAGATAAAACAATTAAATAAATTTTAGGGAAAGCAAATAAGATTAGATAAAAAATTAAATAAGTTAAATAATGAAAATAAAATGCATGGGTTTCAAAAGTTGGGTAAAGGAAAAGTACAGCAAAGTAGTGAAGAATTAGATTCTATAAAAGTCAGAATCATTCAGATATTTATCAATATTTGATATCTTAATTTCACAGGAAAAATATTAGGTGTTCACTAGAGAATGTGTTCATAAGGAAAAGTAGAGAATGGAAAAAAAGTCATAAGTTTTACCCAACTTTAGTACTATGGTACACTGGATTATGAAAAAGAATCTTTGATGGTAGAATTAATGATAGTAATTTTTTAAAAGTAGTATAGCCTAAAGTGTACCATCTGTCCTCTCTCATATTCCCTTTAAGATCCTGAGTTGTATACCATTGCAAGCTTATAAGTAGAAACCTCTAAAACATTGGATATTCAGGAACAAATTGGTACTATCTGGCTCATGGTTAATTTTCTGTTGTTATTTCATGCAGAAATCTTACTTCTTCAACCAGTAAAAAGATTTCTGGTTATATTTGTTTTCTACATGGTTTGACATATGAATAAATGGTGAAAGCAAATATAGTACACTTTCACTAGGACTCCTGTAGCATGCATGAAGCAAGAAAAATAAAGATTAAAAAAAAAGCACAAACATAACTGACAAAAGTGAATGGCCAAGGTCCTTGACTCAGGGAGAGTGAATAGTGGAGTAAGAATCATCATGAATAATGAAAAGTTGAAACCCATGGTAACACATAGATAGTTGACAGTTGAGAAAAGGAGAAGCATCTCCGTGGAAACAGAGGACTTGTTCCTTGACCTAAGGAGAAAGAAAGCTATATACATTAAATACATTAAATATGCATTTTTGTGTTCATGTGAATATATACAATGCTATATGAGAAGGAATAGTTCTTACATGTGGGTAAGGATAAAGGACTTTCTGATTAAAAATATGCCAAGAGCTAAACTTGCTGATTAAGTTTAGGAAATAAAGTAGAATGGTCCTATTAAATGGTGGCCACTATACTTACTCCAAGGTTTCATAACTCCGCTGGCACATATTGAGCTCACCCAAAAGATTAGTAGATATTTAAGGAAGAAGTGGCGAGGTGACACAGAGAAATAACTGACAACTTAATGATATGAGAAGTTTCTGTGCTTAGTTTTGGAATCTGTTAGCTTAGAGAGACTTACTTGTTGAGTGTTTCTCCGAGTTGAAACTTTGAAATTAAACAAGCAGTCAAATTTCAAAAAAATGTATGTAGTATGATAGAGAATAAAATCTTTCTACTGAAGCAATGCAAAATGGAAATGCCTAGAATACTGTATAGAAGGGTGTTAAATTAATGCTGCACTTTATTTGTTTACTGGTGAGGGATCATCAGTCATCTGGGTTATATCTACAAAGAAGAGAAGGCAGATAGGACACTGAGGTCATGATTCTCACATACACGAGCCATTCACATCTTAGTCCACCTCACGGTTGTTCCCTGGAATTCTGCAAAGTGCAACCTGTTCTTTGGGAAATTGAATTTGAAAGCAGTCTTTTTCATTGTTCTCTCTATACTTTTATATGCAATGAAAATCCATTCAATAAAACTTGTAAGACTGAAAGTGACATTGAGAGAAAGGATTGAGAGGTAAATATTTCTCTATTTCCTTATTGTTGCAGAGTGTTAATGAGTTATCCAGACAGGTTGAATTAGTTGTGAGAAAATGTGCTGATTTCCTTCTCAAAATGCTGTTTTAGGGACGAAGATACATGAGGACTTTATATAGGGTAAGTGAGAAGAATTTACATGTATGTGTGTATTCTTGGTATACATGATTTACTTGTTTTCAAAGAGGTGGGAAGTACACAGAAGGCTGTGACAGAGTATAGTCCTCTTTAAATGAAAATTGCAAACTAAGGGCAAGAGACAGTGATGAGGTGATGGAGATGAGGGCAGTCAGGATAATTAAGACTCTCAATAAACAATTGAACAAAAATAAATTAGAAGGTAATCCAGAAGATTATTGAAATAGAAGTCAAAGAGTCACTACCCAATTAAAACCCCTTGACAAAATAAACAGATTCTCACTTGAAAGTTAGAAGCATAAAAGAAATTAGCATTTTATGAAAAGAGAAAGAACTTTGTGCTAAACAGATGGAGGGTTAATTCTTGAGTTCTCTGTATACAAGGGTTATTTTACCGTCCTGTCAGTCTCAATTTTTTCTTTCATAAAAGGCATATTTTCATATTTCATAATTCTTTCATAAAGGGCATATTTTCATATTTCATAATTATTTCATTAAGGATTTACACTCTGTTGTTGATGCATCCACATGGGTTACATGAATAAAATATGTTAAGTGCCTGCTACATTTCCTGACACATAGATGTTCAGTACATTATTTTTCTGTTACAATTAAAAATAACTTTAGTGCATTTTACCCTGAGGAAATGATTAAAAAATGAGAATATTTGAATTACTACCAATTTATATCCTTTGTCAAGCCCTATGTCTATAAAAGTCTTTAGGAAAACAGAAATGAAGAAGATCGAAAGCACAATATTGCCTTAAACTATGATCAGACAATGTATTGTTTTGGGGGGATTTTTTAAAGATTTATTTTATTTATTTATGCATACAAGAGCTGGGGTGTAAGCCAGAGGTGTGGGGGTTGGGATGGTGAGAGGATTTAACAGCAACTGAGGGGGAGCAGAACAGGCAGGTTGACTAAAATACACTGCTGAGGGGAACACTGGGCAGGACAGGAGAGGTCTGCTGTGCCATGTGGGCTAGCTCCTTGGCCGGGATGGAACTTGTGCTGCATAAAGCTTCAGAGTGCTGAGATATAACCCCTTGCGCCACTAGGGAGGCTCACAATGTGTATTGTTAAAAGAACAACTGGTATTTCAAAAATGCTTCTAGTAAAGTTCAAGCATACTTCATAAACTGCATGTAGGTATTAAGCCTAGAATGCTTCTTAGCAGCAAATTCTTTTTACAAATAATAGAACATTAAAGGAAGGGAGTAAAGATACCTAAGGTCACATGGAGTATATATTTCACAGCTGGAAATTTAGCAATGTTCTTGTGATTCTGGTCTTTCTCTCTGTAGTGCGTTTACTTTCAAGATAAACATTCTTTAAATCTTCTTTTCTGCCATTGAACAATGTTACAAATAGGTCTTTATTTTCTCAAAATGTGATATTTTTATTATTTATTGACTAGAATAAACCAAAAGTGTGTAACAAAATGAAAAGCAGTCATCATAAATATTTCTAAAAATCGAAGTCTTTTTATAAATGGATAACATATAGAGGGAACTTAGGAAAATAAGAACATTTTTGAAGATGGGCAATTTAAATTTAAGGTTCAATGTCAGTTGAAGAATCTGATTTTCCAGATTAAGAAATGTAGTTGAAATTTGACATTATGTTTCAGAAGTATGTGCTGATGAAATGTATTTAGAAATGTCTAGAATTTCCTGAATTATTAAGTAAAAAGGGGGAAAAATCATTGTAACTAAGTAGTAAAGGATTAATGTCTTGGTGTTTAATTTACTTGGAGAATATTATAATAAAATTTATGGAGGTTTTCCTTAATTGCTAATTTTTAAGCACAGAAAAATTTGGCCCAGTTTTTCAATGATATTCTACATGTTGTCTAAAGCCACCTGCAAATATCTTATTTGCATGAAGATGAAATGCAAGGGGCTTCATCTTCTTTTTACTTTTTACAAGGAAAACAAATGTCCTTTCATGAAGTAGAGCATTGTTTTTGTTGTAAATGAAGGATCAGCCAACTTTGTGCCACATCTGGCTGTTGATCTGTAGGTTTTGAATAAACAGCAGATATTCAACTGCCAACATCCATTCTTTAAAAAAAAAATGCCCCCTCCCCCGTTAAATTGCCCTTTACTATGATTGCATTTTGTCTTTCAGAGCAGAACAGAGACTTTAAAAAGAGATCAAGTTTTACGAACAGGGTGAAAACTTTTATTAGTTAATCGAAGGACAAATTGATTTGCAGTTCATATACTAAATATTTTCCCAATGTCCAGTTATCCATAAAAATTAAGATGGTTTCTACAAGCAGAATATTTTGATGTGCTTAAACTGGCATCCATATCAGAAAATAATTTTGTGTCCTTTTTGTAAAATTTAGTATAAAGTTATTAGTTTTGTGGGATCTCCCTGGTGTCTCAGTGGTTAAGCACTGCGCTGTGGAGCTGTCAGCCGCAGCAACTGAGTTTGATGCCCAGCAGCCGAGAGTCCCACATGGCGGTGACCTCTCCTGCCTCACCTGTTGCTCCCCTCAGCAGTGTATTTCTGTCGATCTGCCCGTTCTGCTCCCCACTCTGTCTCTGGTGAATCCTCTCGCCACCCCACGCCTCTGGCCTGGGCCCCAGATTGTATGCATAAATAAATGTTTAAAAAAAAAGTTATTCATTTTGTGAAGAATCTAGATTCTGGTAGGCAGATTCACTAAGTCAGTGGAAGAACAAATTGTCCAGATCAGAAAATATGTAAGGACAGAGTTCCAAAGAACTTACAAGTTCACTGTAACATAGAACCAGCATTTGTATAACTCTGAAGAGAAAAGGCAATATTTTAATTTATTTTTTAAAAGATTTATTTAGTTATGCATACAAAAAGTGGGGTATAGACCAAAGGTGTGGGGCAGTGAGAGGATTCACCAGAGACAGAGTGGGGAGCAGAACAGGTGGATCGACTGAAATACACTGCTGAGAGGAGCAGCAGGCAAAACAGGAGAGGTCTGCTGCACCATGTGGGAAGTTCCCTGGCTGGGGATTGAGACTTAACCCTTTGTGCCACCAGGGAGACCTAGGCAATATTTTTTAAGAAAATGCTTTCTGGTCTTTTAATTTTGCCTTGGTCTAATGATACTGTTGTTCTTGCTGCAATCCCGAAGGAATCACAAACAATAAAAGAAAAATAAATATAAAAACCAGGAAAAGTGGCAAACTGGATAGCACCAGTTTTGTTACATGTTAGGATGGAGAAGGAGGAATGTTTTATGGTTGCAAGATTGTATTTTTTATTTACATTCAAGTAGAACTTGTAAAACCTGAAAATAAACCCAGGTAAACCAAAATTAAATTTGACATATTATTTTAAAATTGTGTTGAAAGTTGCTAGGTAGCTGGAGTTTATTTAGAGTTATTAAGGAGTAGGGAAAGGAGATCCTCATGAATATGTCAAAGGCAATGATGTGAAGGATAAAAAAGTATTTTTTCATTTATGCTAATGATATCAGACTGATCCATAAACCTGCTTTTTAAGAATTATAAAAATTTAACTAGTAGCATTTGCTACTTTAGTCATGTTTCAGTCTCATACATATGCCTGTTGACCACACTATTTGATGTTGATTGTCTTCTTTCTCATATTTGTCTATTTCTTCCTGTGTGGAGTTTCCTCATAATATTAAAAATGAATCTGCAATACAATCCAGCAATTCCATTATTAGGTATCTTTCCAAGAGACTAATATGAAAACACTAATCTGAAAGGAAACCTGCACTCCTGTTTTTATTGCAGCACTATTTACAATTTTCAAGATATGGAAAGAAACTAAATGATCCATTCAAAACAAATGAATGGATCAAGAAGATGTGATGTATATGTGTATGTGTGTGTACACACATACATACATATATACATGCATACAGACATGCATATATGTGTATATATACATGTGCATATATATGTACACACATATATGTCTATATAAACTGTATATATGTGTATAAAGGCATACTACTTAGAGATCACAAAAGATAGACACATGCCATTTATGGTGACATCAATAAAGCTGGAAGGGATTAGAGTAAGCTAAATAAGTCATAAGGAGAAAGATAAATACCACTTATATGTGGAATATCAAGAAACCCAACAAAAGGTCATACAAAGACAAACCATGAAAGCTATCATAGATATGAGGCATCCAGAAGTAGAGGGAGAAGGAATAAGAGAAGGGGGAGGAGTGAATAAAGGGGGAGAAAAGCACACTGGACTATGTCTAAGGCTACGTAAAGGGAGCAAAGGGGAGAGGAGGTTTTATTGCAGAATTATTGGGGTTTTGATGGCAAATATCATGAAATAATAAACAATTGTAGAGGTGTAACTCTACCCCTAAGATATATACTTAAAATAATAAAATAAATTATTTGTCCAATTTGTATGGAAAAAAGTTTCTGTTTTATTGATGACAAACAATTGGGATCCAAATCAATAAAATTCCTTCCTCTTAGGAAAGTCTTAAGATAGCTAAATATCACAGAAATAAATGAAATGGAGTATCTTCAACCATGGATTTGGATATTATTTTTATTTGTTGCTCCAGGCTAAAACAAATTGCCATTTTTTTCTCTCAAGTGATACTTATTTTCAGTATTGAGTTATTATACCTGTCTGATAATCGTGTAACTGTTATTACACAAATACATGTATTTGTGGTTTGTTAATACAGTATTTATGACTTACAGAATTGAACTGTGTGCTTTGGGAGATAAGTACCACAAAGCATAAGTGAAATTTTTATTTTGTTGAATCAAGGAAACAGATATAGAAGTTATTGACTGTTGTTTCTAATTTTATTAAAAAAAGAACACAATGATTTTTAAAAATAAATTGAAACTTGCTTCTATTCTAGGTGAGAATATGTTGCTTACAAGAAGTCCAAATTATACTAATAGAAACGATGCCCTAATTCTCTATAGTTTTGTTCATTTCTCTTCTCTCTGTTACCTCATCAAATAACATTTCAGGAATTTCCTGGAAAAAATTATGATACAGATAAAAAGTTCAATGAAACTTCACATAAAGTCCACAGAGTAGAAGACTGATAAAGAAAAATGAGAATCAGCACTGCGGACTGAGATATGGGTTATTTGAAGAATAAAGAGAGAAAACAAATCAAAATAAGATTTTTTTTCAGCAGTAAGATTAAACACAAAAAGTTCTTCCCCCCAAATTAAGGATAATAACTTTTCTCAGTTCTTATTGGCTGTTTCCTAAGTTTAGTGAAAGAAAGAGAGACTAATATTATAAAACCTTGCTGCCTACCCCATCTCCTTATACTGAGTAACCTTGGGTACTTATTTTTTTTTCTTCTTTATGTGTGTGTTCCTCTGGATTGAGAAGGTGTTAGTCTTTATCAGACTATCAATGCTCTTAAAAACATTTAAATATAATGTATATAAGATTTTGCGAAATGAAAATTAAGCATTTTTTTCTTTGATTTTTACTCATACCACAGTCTCACCGTGTCATTTGCCTTCTTTCATGATCTTTACTTCAAATTCATTTCAGTATGTCTGTTGAGGGCAAAACATATAGCTGGCATACACAAAAATGGTGCGCACACAGCAAATTGCAATTTTAAAAGCATGCTAGATCAGAGCACTTGAGAAATTAAACACAGAAGGAAAAAATAGAGAAAAATACCTTTATATATGAATTTCATAATAACCATAACCAAAATATGACTTATTTACAGTAGGTTTTGGAACTTACAGCATATTTATCAGTTCAAAGACAAATGTTCTTCATTTTTCCACAAATAGGCCAACTTATGAATCAAGCGGCCAATCTTGAATGTTTCCTGCTCTGTTAACTACTTTGTTCTATGTAACTATATTGTTACTCAATGAAACTATACAAAAAGCCAAGAGTGAACCCTCATCTCTTAGGAAGAGTAAGGAGTCATTCTGGAATCAAAGGATATTTTCAGATAATAAGTAAGTGATATAACATTTTTTAACAAGGCAATATATTTAAATCACTTACTAATACTTTATTTTATGGCCTGCTTGTATAATGATTTAGTTAATTTACTGTTGGAGATTATTAAAAAATGCATTTTTTAAAAAGTCTGTTTTGCTAGATTTCTAATAGATCCTTTAATTTTTTAACATACATTAAAATATGGACTTAGTGGATATTCCTAATTGAGTAAAGATAAGTATTTCAATTACATGTGCTCTAGTTAGATATATTGCCAATCTATTTAATTTTTCTGAAAAAAAATTCAACACTTAAGTTAGATTAGCATTGTTCCCAAGGAATGTGTAGCAAGAAATGACCCAGGAAACAAAAATAAAGAGTAAGAAACAGATTTATATCGCATGTATGTGTGTGTGTATTTTTTTATTTTTTAAAGATTTATTTATTTATCCATGTAAGACCTGGGGTGTAGGCTAGAGGTGTGGGGTGGTGAAAGGATTCACCAGAGACAGGGGGAGCAGAACAGAAGGATCGACTGAAGTACACTGCTGAGGGGTGCAGCGGGCGAGGCAGGAGAGGTCTCCTGCACCATGGGTCAGCTCCCAGGCCAGGAATCTAGCTCATGCTACAGTGACTGCAGATGGCTTCATGGGGTGAGACTTAACCCTTTGCACCACCAGGGTGGCTTTGTGTGTGTTCTTGATGATTTTTAAGAATTGGTTTTTCCCATGAACCATCTTCTGATTGTCACTATTTGGGGCATATCATTTCTATGTATGTTTAGAAAGATTTAAGATTTATTTATTTGTGCATAAAAGAGCTGGGATATAGGCCAGAGATGGGGTTGAGGGAGGGGATTCACCAGAAACCAAAGTGGGGAGCAGAACAGGCAGACTGACTAGAATATACTGCTCAGGGGAGCAGCGGGTGAGACAAGAGAGGTCTGCTGTGCCATGTGGGTTAGCTCCCTGGCTGGGGATCAAACTCATGCTGCAGTGGCTGCCATAGCTTCATAGTGCTGAGACTTAATCCCTTGTGCCACCAGAGAGGACCCATTCAGAAATATTTCTTTTATCTCTTTGACACCCCAGAATCCAAATGGTTCTTAATGATCATATGAGGAAGAGCTCTTTTAAAGATTCAGTTTTTTATATACAAGGACACTGATTAGAATCTACTTCAAAAAAAGGAATATATAATTAAATCAGTCTTGATGGCTTTTACCCTTTGAGAAAAATCTAATAGATGGAAACTTACTTGAATCTCTCTGTTGAAAAAAATTCTAAGGCCCTGCCTTTTCATACTGTGTTGTACAGGAGAAGAGAAGGAGATGACACATATCTATGCAATATTATGGATAGAAAATCAACGTATGGTAAATAAGTACTTTTTAAAATAATATTTGTTTACTTTCTTTGGTTTCATATGGCTCAATTTGTTCATATGAAAATGGGGTGAATAATAGTTCCCTGTTTGATTATAGCCTGAGAAAATATATGTAATGTTGCTTAAAATGGCATCAATACGGAGTTTATAACTAATGAATGTCAAATACTATTATTTTATTTTTATCGTTATTTTATTACACTGGTCAACAGTGAGATCATAACTGACTTAAAAATGTCCTAATCTTTAGTCTCTTGGAGTGCTGAACATGATTATAACCCTGAAAAAATTGTATTAGTATTAGTTATCATTTTGGAGATATTTCATATAAATCATTTTATATGTTTCACCATGCAAATTTATCCAGTAGGACTGGATAAATCAGTTTCTGATGCAATGCAATACTACTGACAGGCAGCTGCTGAAGTAAGCTGACATCAGCCATGCACTAGAGAGAGATTTGTCGGAAAGGCTGAGCATTGAAAATATTTCAGACTTTGTGCGAGACAGTTGAAGCTACTGTTCCATAGAACTGTTATCCTTTTATCCATTTAGGCACAATACAGAACAGTAATGCCTTGAAAGTGCGTTAATAGCATGGACAATTCTTGCTGTATTTGTGGGGAAGTGACATTTGCCAACCAGAAGAAAAGGATCACTTCTTAAGTGAAGAAGGCTTATCATCTTTCCTTCGGATGCAAGGTTGGTGACCAAGACAAGCCTTGGGCCCCACATATATGCTGTGCTCCATGTACAACACAGCTTGCACAGTGGTTAAATGACGAAAGACCATCCATGCCGTTTGCAGTGCCCATGGTGTGAAGAGAGCCAAGCAACCACATAAAAGACTGTTCCTTCTGCTTGGTTCCTCCTCTTTCTGGCAGAATAACGATGCAAAAGAAGTCGAGAATAGTCTACCCATACTTCCATCTGCATTGAGATGACCAGTTCAACTACTTGCTGCAGAGTGATGCGAAACAAGCACGGAATGCTTTCCACCTAGTGTCTACAAAGTTTCTTGGGAATGTTAGGGCAGAAAAACTACAAGGAACTAGTAGAAGACATGCTGATGCAGTATCAGAAACTTGGCTGCAATATATCTGTAAAGATCCACTTCCTTTATTCCCATCTGGATTTCTTCCCTGAAAACTGTGGTATGGTAAGTGATGAACATGGCGAACATTTTCATCAAGATATCACATCAGTGGAACAAAGATACCAGGGAAAATGGTCCACTACAATGCTGGCTGACTAGTGCTGGACAGTCTCCAAAGATGCTCCTGAACAGCTGTACAGAGACAGCGAAGAAATTTAAGAAGTAGTCTATGACTTGATTTTTTACAGGTATTAACCATAGGCCTATTACTATTGACATGCATTTTGTGATGTAAACATCACTTTATTGCAGATCACAAAAACCTAGAGCCAAAATTAGAATTTGACTGTCATATTCATGTTGAGCACATACAAGTTGATAGGAAATGACTAATTTTATTTCAGTAACATGACTCTTGTAAAAATTTGTTGACCAGTGATTGACATGCATTTCGTGATGTATACATCAATTTATTGCAGATTACAAAAAAAAAACTAGAGCCAAAATTAGAATTTGATTGTCATATTTGTGTTGAGCACATAGAAATTGATAGGAAATGACTGATTTCATTTGTTATATGACTTTTGTAAAAATTTGTTGACCAGTGTTATTAGCAATAGTAGTGCTCTCCCACTGTCAACTTTTAGACAATAAATCCTACATTTGTATGAGGATGATATTATAAATAGGAATCAATGTAAATTTTGACCATTCAAACACTCAGCTATGCTTGTCACCAAAAGTGACTTTAATGTAAATTACCCATGATTTTAATCTGGTGCACAATTAAATCTAATAAACTCTGAGATGTTTTATGCCTTTGGGTAAGAGTTCATAAAAAGACATCAAATTAAGCACAGACTAAGGGAAATAGGCATTTTTAGCCAATAATAGATTTTAGTTAGCATCTAAAACATTAATTAGAGCAGTTTCCTTTCTTTGTACATAACAGAAGTCATTTGTTGGCCACTTATAGTGTTGAAACAGCTAATAATAAAGTTGCCAGAGGTGTCAAATTTAGAATTTAAGTTTTTTGCTTTTTTTTCAATATCAGACATTTTGAAAATAATTTTAGTTCAAGGCAACAAATGAAAACTGTTTTATAGACTAATGAGAAATTTGCTTAAAACAAATAAGTAAATTTCTTAAGGGATTAAATTAATGTATTGAACAATAAAGCAGATGTTCGTGTCACTCCACATGGAGTGTGAAGTGTCCCTCCCACACTCAAATCTAGTCAGAATAAATAGTCATACACAGCATAACCTGCAGATGATTTTCTTCATCTTCCCTGAATATTCTTGATCCAATATTTAGTACCCTTCTCATTTAGCAGTTCCTGTATGTTTTACTTTGTATGCCTATTAAATCTGCGGGATCTATGTAGCAATGTTCACTCTCTTAACCTGGAGAAAGAGAAGGGATCTTATTCCAAAGGAAAATTATACATTGTGAGATTGTTGATAAAAGCCATGAAATTTTACAGAAGAAAATTATTCCTTTTCGGGACTTTGCTTTTCAACTTGGAAGTCTGAAATCTAGCCAGGAGAGGTCTTACCCATATATGTCACTTCTTCAACCAAGACTGAATTGCTGTTTGGTCCACTTTTGATGACCTTAGTCTATGGATCTAGTGGCCAAGTCTTCTAGTAAAAACCATGGTTGGGGTAGTTAGAGCAAAGATAAAGGTATGGAATTTGTTAAGTAAATTATTAGTTTACCATGCAGTCTTTATACCACAAATGAGAGATTGAATCATGCTTTTTTTTTTTTTTAATAGGCTATGTAGTCTTCAAAATATAGGTCGTGAATACCAAAAATGGTGTGGGGACCTTAATAGGTACTTAATAATTAGAGTTCTTTTATGTTTGGGAAGCAAATTAAATAGAAGCTTTCCTTTTTAATTGTAGCATATTTGATGTATATGTTAAAGAAAATCAGAACTAGAATAAAAGTTGAAAAAAACATATAAAATCAAATAAATTACATTGTGTGCTTGAAATTTTAATGAATTCTTAATAATTTCCAGAGCCATAATGACTCTAGATTAAAACTTCTCAAATCATTTAAAACTTCTCAAAACATTTCAGAGAAGTATGTTGCTAAGTTATTGGTTTTTGTGTGTTACACTTTTTATTTAGATTTTTATTTTTGTATTAATAAAGAGTTGTGGTTGTTTTCTGGACCACTAAACCAGAACATATCATACATAAATGCCTGCATTTTCTCTTGTTATATCTAACTTCAATATCAGCCAGGGGGACTTAACTTTCTTCAATTAAATTGGGGAAAAATCAGCAATAACCAAAAAGAAACTCATTAAGTCAAAAAGTGTGTTCTTTTTCAGTTTGTATTCTTTTTTTTTTTAAATATTTATTTATTTATACATACAACCTGGGGTACAGACCAGAGGTGTGGGGCAGCGAGAGGGTTACCAGAGACAGAGCGGGGAGCAGAACAGGCAGATCAGAAATACACTGCTGAGGGGAGCAGCGAGTGAGGCAGGAGAGGTCTGCCTCACCATGTGGGATTATCCCTGGCTGGGCATCAAACTCTCATCGCTGCTGCCAACAGCTCCACAGCGCAGTGCTTAACCTCTGCACCACCAGGGAGGCCCCAGTTTGTATTCTGATTTATTTTTATGACTAACTTCCTTTTCCGGTGCTACATCTAATTCTAATATTCCCTTTCTACTTTGTGTCAATTTATTTGTGTTTTCTAGTTTGACTTAGGTTAATTGTCAGAAAAAATATATTGTATTACTCAGGATTACTGAGATCCTACCATAAAGAGGTAGGAGTTCTACCATAAAGAATCTTTTAGGGTTTCATTAGCTATTGGTTGGGAATCTACTTTGGTACTTGTTCTTTATAGCATAGGATATAATAAGTAAATATAATGCCTATCACAATGCAGAAATGTCCCAGAGGTGCCATGAGACCTAACCTAATCTGGCTCATGTGATAAAACCGCCTTAAGGAAGGAAAGCTTTAGCTGAGATTTAAAAAAAAAAAAAAAGAAAAAAGAAAAATTATCTAGAAGAATAGAGGCAAGAGCAAATTCCAAGCAGACAGTATCATGGTGAAAGATTCTGGAATATGTACAAATCCTCTGGCTCTGGCAAGGTGTAACTGGGGCACTGAAGGCCAAGAGAGGTATGGAATTGAGATGGAGCTGAAGTAGGAAATGAGAAAGTTTGCATTAATTACTTAAGGGTTTGTAGTCTGTGTTTAAGATTTTTTTTTTAAGATTTATTTATTTATACATACAGCTGGGGTACAGGCCAGAGGTGTGGGGTGGCGAGAGGGTTCACCAGAGACAGAGTGGGGAGCAGAACAAGCAGATCAGAAATACACTGCTGAGGGGAGCAGCAGGAGAGGCAGGAGAGGTCTGCCACACCCTGTGGGAATCTCCCCGACTGGGCATCGAACCGGCATCGCGCTGCCGACAGCTCCACAGCGCAGCGCTCAACTGCTGCGCCACCAGGGAGGCCCTCTGTGTTTAAGATTTTATAATTAATTTTAGTCATTGAGACCTCTTATAGAGTTTTAAAAAGAGACAGGAATATATTTTAAAAAGCAGCTGTACAGCAAATTATTACATATATTGTTTCTACCTGAATCCCTTTGCTAGATCCAATGCACAAATTACAGCTTTTTTTAAATTGTTCACATCAGTGTTTTCCTACTAAACACATTCTCAAGATTTCTGTAATAACTAGAGCATCCTAACCAAGAACAGTTGATTGCAATAGCTAACAAAATGAATAATGTGTCTATCTTGGACCTAACCAGGTAAAACATTCAAGAAAATTTTGACATAATTTTTTTGTGAAGCAATCCTCTTAGTTATTGATAGCTTCAAAACTGTCCCAGAGGGTAAAGTCAGAAGACTGATCTTGGATTAGGATGATTATCTGATACACAAGGTGTTTGGGGTAGATAGTCTGTGTAATCAAATTCAACATTGTTTTTATTAATGTAATTATGTTCCCATTTTTAAGAACCAAGAAATAAATTTGACCTGTAAAATGTAAATCAATTGCAGTTTATTGCATCCCTTGATCAAAATACAAGACATTATAAATATTGTCTGCTTTATTGTGAAAGAGAATAGAGAAAATAAAATTAAATATTATTGTTGCAAAAAAAGTGGTTTTTAAATGACTCCTGTCTGTTTTCACATAAATGGTTTAATTTGAAATTCCCTTAAAAATAAAAGAGAGCAAGTATGAAGAAATAAGAAAGAAGCTTACTGGGAAAGAAAAATTTTAAAAAGCTTGGTTGTCTTGTAATGTACCGGAGTAATCATAAAGTGAACACTCAGGTTTGATTGTATTCTACGTATCAACTATATATGCTAATTACCAAAATGGCAAATTGAAATAAAATCCAACCTTATCCTTTGTTTAAAAAAATCATCTGAATAAATTTAGAGATCTATTTGGCTTTATTAAATTATATTTACTTCAGAATCAGCAGCATTCCACTTGGCAAGTAGAAAGACATTACCGTGAATTTGTATGAAATGAAAGATTTTTATTGTCAGAAAGAAAATGGAATAGATTTTAGCAAAAGAACAGAAAGATAATTTCAGACAAAGCCTCCTTTCTGTAAGGGGAATCAGTAGGGTCTTATCATGAAGATTACTTTGTTCTGGAAGAGGCTGAATTTGAAGTTAAGATAGGTATCAAGTCTTGGTGTCTGCCACCAGTAAGGTCTCCATTTTGGGTCTGTTATTTATTTTAACATCTTATATGACTATATTATTATTATTATTATTATATGATTATTATATGATTATTAATTTTGAAAGATGTTAATATTTAAAGACTTTCTATTTCACAGAGCACACCTTACAGTGTTGGTACATTAAAGAATCAACAAAAGTTGTTAAATTACGGTCCTGTAAAAAACCACTATTTTAAATAATCTGTAACTGCTGACTATGTTTCATCAAGTTAAAGTATGTGAAAGTAGGGCCACCCTGGTGGCGCAGCGGTTAAGTTCTGCACTGTGGAGCTGTCAGCAGCGGGGACGTGAGTTCCATGCCCGGCCAGGGAGATTCCCACATGGTGCTGCAGACCTCTCCTGCCTCGCCCGCTGCTCCCCTCAGCAGTGTATTTCCGTGGTCGCTCTGCCTGTTCTGCTCCCTGCTCTCTCTCAGGTGAATCCTCTCGCCGCCCCATGCCTCTGGCCTGTACCCCAGCTTATATCAATAAATAAATAAATCTTAAAAAAAAAGTATGTAAAAGTAGATATGCTTTGATATTGGAAGTAAAATATTTGCCCTAAAGTCAGAGAAATGATTTCAAAGTTGATCTCTTCCAGGGCCAGGCAGATAACACCAAAGACTGAAATCACATGGTCAAAACAGAAATTCAAATTCAGTTATAAAAAATAACTTATTTCCTTTTTAGCCAGACTTGAGTAGAGACCACTTGTGGAAGAGTCTATAACTTTAAAAAAGAGAGTACTAGAGACCTGGGGTTGCTAACATTTTGGAAATGTCATGATTTAAAATGAGTTAAGCAGTAATCAAAATAAAAAAAAATATGTCCTAGAGAGAATTTTCTTGTAAAAGATGCTTATTGAATTTCACTTTAATAAATCCAGGGTTGAACTGAGAAGATAAAAGAATTTCTTATGCTCCTGGGAAATGGGGAATTATCCTATGTCTGGATCTATGTGATTCCCATCTCTGTTCATCTGTTTTTATCCTTTCTGAAGCAGGACTCATGTGTATGGCTCTTAGTATTTACACCCTTAACATAAATTGACTCATATTTTGGGGTTGCTGTAGAGCCACTTATAATCCTGTGGTATTGCATCTCCTAGATTGTACCCTAATTTTGTATGCACACTAATTCCATTAAAGCTCTTTCATTTCCGGGTCTACTTTGCCTTGTGTGCACATATGGTTGATCCCTTCATAATGTGTAAGTTTGAGTGTGTGTGTGTGGGGGGCCCCCTAACTGTAAGTGTGGACTAGTATCCCATTGTGGTTTTGATTTGCATTTCCCTGGTGATAAGTGATAATGTATATCTTTTCAAGTGCATCTTGGCCCACTGTAGGTCTTTGAGAGAAGTGTATTTTAGATCTTCTACCCATTTTTGATTAGTTTATTTGTTTCCTTTTAATTAAGTTGTATTAGTTGTTTGCAGATTCAGATATTAGGACTTTGCTGGATGTAGACTGTATAAATATTTTCTCTCATTTGGTAGGGTATCTCCTATTTTTAATGGTAGTTTCTTTCTCTGTGCAAACACTTTTAAACTTGATATAGGCTCATTTGTTTATTCTTGCTTTTGTTCCCCTTACTATAGTAATAAAGTCCTGAAAAACACTATTTGAAGACAAAGTTTTAGAGTTTTTCCCCGTTTTCTGCTACATACTTCATATTCTCAAACTTTACATCTAGATTTTTAATCCATTTTGAGTTTTTTTGTTTGTTTTTGTTTTTGTACATGGTATGATATTGTGGTCTAGCTTCATTCTTTTTCTGTTGCTGTGCAGTTTTCCCAACAAGACTCACTGATGAGACTTTTATTTGTCATTCTATATTTTTGTCTCTTTTGTTATAGACTATTAGTCCATATAATGTAGATGTATTTCTGGGATATTAATTCTATTCCATTGGCCCGTGTGTCTATTTTATTTCAATGATATAATGTTTTATTTACTGAAACTTGTAGTAGAGTTTGAAGTCTGGGATGTGATATTTCCATTCTTTTTGTTTGTTTGTTTTGTTATGATTGTTTTGGTGCTAGTGGTTCTATAAAATTTCAGTAATGTTTGTTCCATTTACTTGAAGATGCCATTGAAATTTTGATCAGGGTTGCATTGAGTCCTTACATTGTTGTGGGTTTGATCGCAATTTTAACATGTTAATTCTTCCAGTCCATGAATACAGAATCTCATTTCATTATGTGTCATCTTCTTTTTTCTTTTCACAATGTCTTTCAGTTTTCATCATGTAGGACTATTACCACCTGTGTTAAGTTTATTTCCAGGTAATTAATTCTTTTGATGTGTCAGTAAATGAAATTGTTTCTTTATTTCTTTCTCCTCTTGTTCATTGTTTTTATAAAGGAATAGAACAGACTGTCATATGTTTATTTTTTTCACCTGTCACATTTTTTTTTTGGACTGATTTACTGTTTCTAATAGTTTTTAGTGGAGTCTTTAGGACTTTCTGTGTGTAGTATCCTTTCATCTGCAAGTAGTGATAGTTATATTTCTTTCCCAATTTGGATTCTTTGTATATATTTTTCTTGCCTAATCTCTCTAGCTAAAACTTCCCATACTATGCTGATGGTAGTAATGAAAGTGGACTTCAGTATCCTGTATTTGATCATAAAGGAAATATTTTAGATTTTTAACATTATAATGTTTGCTGTGGGTTTATCATGCACGATCTTTATTATATTTTTCTTTTAGCCCCTTTTTATTTTTTATAATAACTAGATGCTGAATATTGTCAAAATCTTCCTCTGCAGCTATTGATATGACTGTTTGATTTTCATTTTTAATTTTGTTATAGGCAAATAACATAACAAATTATAGGTTAAGTAATAATTCAGCATAAGAAGCAATGGTGTTATATTTTTATGTGGTGTTCCCAGTCAAATGGAGATACATTCAAATGTCTATTAGACCCCTTGTCTATTATGATGTTTATATGTTTATATTGGCAAATAAACTAAAGCATACTATGTTCTACTGGTGGTATATAAGAAATATCCATGTAAAATATATATGCAGTAATATTATTAGGGGAAAAACACTTATTTTCCTTTTATGCTGAGATTTTTAGGAAATCTGGTAAAATATGTATGCAGTGATATTATTAGGGGAAGAAATACTTATTTTTCTTTTATGCTGAGAATTTTAGGAAATCCGGTCTACTGTTCTTAGTACTGCCTCTTCATTTGCTAAAACTGCTGGTGTCTAAGTCAATATTGTTTATAAATGTGCAGTAGTCTCTTACTGTCTCTCTTTGCTTTCATTTCTGCTGCTTTATATTATATAATACATAGAAGTATCAAAGTGTTCTCTCAAGAAAATAAATCAAGTCATATTACTACTCTTCATAAAATTATCTAACTACTCATTCATTTAGAATATTAGCCCCACTCCCTATTTTGACCTTCCCCAGGGGCTTTCCAAGATGTTCTCACTTACAACTCTACTCCCAACACACTTCTCTCTAGCAAAATGATCTTTTTGTGTTGTTCCTCAAGTTTTAAACTCATGCTTGCCTTAGGATATTTACACTAACTTTTTACCCCACCAGAAACACCATTGCCCCAAATCTTCTGGAAATTTCCTTTGAGTTTTCAGCCAAAGGAAATTTTCTTGACTTTTCTCATGTAGTAGAATGAATTTCAATGAGAGAAGATAAGGCATATTTATGAAGAACCTATTTTTTTTAGGTTTGTGTTTTATGAAATAAAAAATTATGACAATACATTAAGTAAATAGATTATGAAAGTAACACTATACGTATATTAATTTCATTCCTTACCTATAATTATTTTCTGCATACCTACCACCCATTGTTTTGTAGAAACTGCTCATGCAATCACATACATATTAATTGAGCTTATTCCTTCTGTGTTGGATTCAATTTAGCATCTTTTATTTTACAACACTGAATGTTTCATCTGTACCCTGTGTTCTCATGGTGTTCCAGAAAAATAATTGCAGGGTCAGACTCTTAGTTTCTTCTAAACACAACACGCCTTTTCTCTCCATCTGAAAGGTGTAAGAGAGCTTTTCGATATTACTCAATGTCAAATTCCTTTTCTTATCCAAATCTTTATGCTAAAAACATGCACTCCTGCTCTGTCATCTGCTTTTACTATTCTTTATTTAGGCCCAATTGCCACTTTTCACTGATTATTTTAGTATATCAAAGCTATTTTTAGTGAAATTCTGCTTAAAGGGAATTGGTGATAGAGGAGAAATAACTGCAGTGTTGGGTAGTATTTATAGAAATACAAATCTGTTGTATTAGTGGGGAAATTAATTACTAAATAAAATATCTTAACTTTATTATTATTTTTTTGAGATTTATTTATTTATACAAGCTGGGGTACAGGCCAGAAGTGTGGGATGGTGAGAGAGATCACCAGAGACAGAGCGGGGAGCAGAACAGGCAGATCAGAAATACACTGCTTAGGGGAGCAGCGGGCGAGGCAGGAGAGGTCTGCCACACCATGTGGGATTCTCCCTGGCCGGGCATCGAACTCACATTGCAAACTGCCGACAGCTCCACAGCACAGCGCTCAATCGCTGTGCCACCAGAGATGCTCCAGAATATATATCTTAACTTTAGTAATTAAGTTTTTGGGAAACATTCGTGCTGTAAAACAGGAATTCGCATCTAAATTTTTGAACCCACAAAACTGAGTTGAGCAAAGTAGTTTGAGCAAGTGTGAATTAATTAAGATAGTTCAAACAGCCATCCTATTAGTCCCACATAACTATCTAAAAGCAAATGCAAATGAAGGAGTAAAGATAGAAGTGCAAGTAAAAGCACTGGTGCTATATTGGAAGAAAGTCAAAAAGAATTTGAGAGAAATTTGTGTGATAAAGTATTTGTTATGAAAAGATCAAAGTTGTACTTCAGCTGTTAAAGTGTTGTTAGATACATATATATGTACACACACACACAGTTTGAATGCAAACCGTGAAAATGTCAATCTTACATATCCACAACTCACTATAAGAATTAAATTTTACTTATACTACCCAAACATTGTGTGTCCTGCCTTAATTCAATTTCTGTTTCCCCCTCAAAGTAGTGTATCGATTATCTTTAGCATAACATCAAAAATGTTTTTTCAAATAATAGCATGTGTGCATGTGCACCCAACAGTATTTACTGAGAAAATAATTTGATAAAATATTAATTTAACATAGTTTTAGCCTGGTAAAAGTGTTTAATATTTATTTTGCATTTAAATCTTGCATTTATATTGTATTTGATACTTAAAATAGAATGAGTAGCAATTATTAGGGCTTAGAATACCAAAGGGGAACTGTACTTAAAGCTTACTAATATTTGTGATAATATTATTTCAAAATAAATAGGAACATAGTTATATATTCTCTCACTCCATGTTTCATGAACAATTTGATAAAAGTTGATTAGATCAATTATTTTCTTGTTTTGGTCATATTAAGAAATAGTAAATGAAATAAAACAGTATTATTAGATGACAGCAGAATTTGTGATTGAATACATAAGACCATGTGACAGACTCAAATAGAAGTACTAAAGTAACTTTAAATATTCTTTAAAGATTTATTTATTTATGCATACAAGAGCTGGGGTGTAGGCCAGAAGTATGAGGGAGGGGTGAGAGGATTTACCAGAGACAGAGTAGGGAGCAGAACAGACAGATTTACTGAAATGCACTGCTGAGGGGAGCAACGGGTGAGATTGGAGAGTTCTGCTGCACCATGAGGGGAGCTGCCTGGCCTGGGATCCAACTAGTGCTGCAGTGGCTGCAGCTTCATAGTGCTGAGACTTAACCCCTTTCACCACCAGGGAGGCCCCTAAATACTTTTTTATCTTTTCCATTTCCTATCTATCCACTCCTTCTCTTTTCATTTCTTCCAATTTAACATCTCAGACTAAGCTTTTGAGTGCTATTGCTACCTATCTTATAAGAAAATCAAATTAGGATGAATGCAAATCACTGTACCCCCTTTTAAAGTACAAGTATATAACTGTAGGAAATAATGGTATTAGTAGCATCTGTGAAAAAAAAATCAGTTTTGGTTAACTGAACTCAATGAAAACTGATAGGATGATGCACTTGTCATAGGTCAGAGTCCACTGTATCCATTTTAATACATTTCTTTTTTTTTTAAAGATTTATTTATTTATACATACAAGCTGGGGTACATGCCAGAGGTGTGGAGTGGCAAGAGGCTTCACCAGAGACAGAGTGGGGAGCAGAACAGGCAGATCAGAAACACACTGCTGAGGGTAGCAGCGGGCGAGGCAGGAGAGGTCTGCCCCACCATGTGGGACTCTCCCCGGCTGGGCGTCGAACTCGCATCACTGCTGCCGACAGCTCCACAGCTCAGCGCTTAACCGCTGCGCCAGGGAGGCCCCATTTTAATACATTTCTATTATACATATAGATTAAATAAACTGGGGGTCACACTGCTACTGAGTAATAGAGTAATGATTCAAATCCAGCAACTTGATTTTAGATCTTAAGGAGCTAAACAATATTTTTTAAGGTATGCCCAACTTTTATAGGAATTTTTATATTATTAAAAATCAATGAGAATATAGTTTTCTTTTTTTTTTTTTTAAGAAAGCATTTCTTCTTTTTTTTTTAAGATTTCTTTATGCATACAAGCTGGGGTACAGACCAGAGGTGCGGGGCCGCGAGAGGGTTCACCAGAGACAGAATGGGGAGCAGAACAGGCAGATTGACAAAAACATGCTACTGAGGGGAGCAGCAGGCAAGGCAGGAGAGGTCTGCTGCTCCATGTGGGAATCTCCCCAGCTCTGCGTTGAACTGGCGTCGCTGCTACCCACAGCTCCACAGCTCCACAGCCACCAGGGAGGCCCGAGAATATAGTTTCATATATAAATCTTTGAAACTGTGCTCAAGAAATTTGCCAACAGAAAGAATTTAGTGTATTCATTCAGAAATTCAGAGGGTCCTATACGTAACTAGAATACAAGCATGTTGATAAATATTCTATTTTTAATGTTTTCTTCATACACTAACAACATGGATCAACCTAGATTATGTACCTCAGGATAAGGCTAGGATCTTTTCCTCTGACGAACTGACAAAGTTTTCTTCAGTGCATGCATATACACACATAGGCACACACACACACACACACACACACACACACACACACACACACAGCACTTAGACTCCATGTGTCATTCCTTTGCAAGTTGTACCAGTTATATTTTAGAGCACTACTGCTCCAGCTATTCCTATAATTGAAACCTGCAGAGTCAACTGTTGAGAAGCAAATCAGAGCCCTGTTTCAACAATACTAGCTCAGCTAGACTCATTATCTTCTCCCTTTTGCTCCCAGCTGGCCTGTCAACTTTGAAAGTGACTGTTGCCTTTGAATATTTAATAGAATCCTCACTAAAATTTACATTTTAGCCTAACTTGCAGGAGCTTACCTTCAGGTCTGAAAGTAAATGTAATCATATCATTGTATCTTCATGTTTCCATTTCATCAAAAGGTGAATGAGACTATTTGAAAATAGATAAAACCAAAATTCTGAGTAATTCATTCCAAAAAAGGAGTTTCTTTACAAAAATTCTAGCCTTTCAAAAGCTTTTATAATATCTATAAAAATCATTAAGCCCATCAGTTTCTGTTAGACTATTTCCAGCTAAGCATTTTCTTTAAGATGCGATTGCATTTGAACTCTAGCTAGCAGGGCTTCATCCTCAAGCAAAGGCCGAAAGCAGCAAATGAAAAGTCATGGCCAAATTCAAAGCCATGTTCATTCTGTATCCTGACTTGTTTTGTTAGGTAAGGTAAATCAGAGAGATTTGATGTACTTTTAAGTAATCAAAAAGGAAAGAGAAGCTTGATTCCCCCCCTCAGGTTTGTATGTATATAAGCAATAACTAGATATGCAAGTAGAATACTCTTCTTTAAACCCACTTTCCAGATTCTCAGAAACAGCAACTTTTTTATACCTTTATCATTAACCCAGCCCTTTTTTTGTACTGATTAATAGTTCTTAATTTGTTTAGATTCTATTTTAATAGACTCTTTATGCAGAAGGATTATAGTTATGGGATTCTCACAAGGTACAGACAAAAGTAGGTAGTAAATAAAGAGGTAATTTTACTAAGAATAAGAAAACAATTGAACATATTGTAAGTGGTTGTAGCAGTATACATTGTAACATTTTGAGTATGTGATTGATAACACTGGTCAACAGTGAGATGGTTACTGACTTAAAAAGGCCCTAATCTGTAGTATCTTGGCGTGCTGAACATGACTATAACCCTGGAAATTTTTCATTAGCTCTCATTTTGAAGATATTTCATGTAATGTATTTCATACGATTATCCGTGTAAATTTATGCAGTAGGACTGCAACAACATCCTAAATCAGCCTAGAATGATGTAATATAGCATCACACTGCATAATACCATCATGCACACATCATCCAGAGTTGATTGCATCATTTTCTGATGCAACGCAATGCTACTGCCAGGCAGCTGCTGAAGTAAGCTGACGTCAGCCGTGCGCTAGATAAAGCCTTGTCAGAAAGGTTGAGCATTGAAAATATTTCAGACTTTGTGCATGACAGTTTAAACTACTGTTCCATAGAACTGTTATTATCTTGCCCATTTAGGCACAATACAGAACAGTAATACTTCAAAAGTGTGTTAACAGTGTGGACAATTCCTGCTGTATTTGTGGAGAAGTGACATTTGCCAACCAGAAGAAAAGGATCACTTCTCAAGTGAAGAAGGCTTATCATCTTTACTTCGGATGCAAGGCTGGTGACTAAGACAAGCCTTGGTTCCCACATATATGCTGTGCTCCATGTACAGCACAGCTTGCACAGTGGTTAAATGGCAAAAGACCATACATATCGTTTGCAGTGCCCATGGTGTAGAGAGAGCCAAGCAACCACATAAAAGACTGTTACTTCTGCTAGGTTCCTCCTCTTTCCGGTGGGATAACAAAGTAAAAGAAGTCGAGAATAGCTACCCAAACATTCTGTCTGCATTAAGACCAGTTCCACATGGTGAGGGACTTCCTATTCCAGAACCTCAAGTACCTCTCCTGATTGCTTGATTCATCTGATGAGGACAAGCGTGAACCGACCTGTTCTTCCCCTGTTCCATCAGCATGCAGTGATCCAAATTTTCACTGTGGTGCATCATCAACTCCACACAGACTAACACAGGAAGAACTAAATGACCTGGATCATGATTTGGACTTATCCAAGAACAAGGCAGAATTGCTAGGATCAAGACTCTAACAATGGAATCTTCTAGAAGAAGATGTCACAATTATTTTCTATCGAAAGCGCCACCAGCATTTGGAGCATTTCTTCAGAAAGGAAAGTACTCTGGTATTCTGTTCCGATATTGAGAGCCTCATGAATGCGTTAGAAATCACTCATGACCCACAAGAATGGAGACTATTTCTAGACTCTTCGAAACTGAGACTTAAGGCTGTGCTTTTGCACAATGGAAACCATCTTCCATCTATTCTATTCCTGAACAGCTGCACAAGAGACAAGTGAAGAAATCTAAGTAGTCTATGATTTGAATTTTACAGGTATTAACCATGGGCCTATTATTATTGGCATGCATTTTGTGATGTAAACATCAATTTATTGCACATTATAAAAAAAAAAAAACTAGAGCCAAAATTAGAATTTGATTGTCATATTCGTGTTGAACACGTACAAATTGATAGGAAATGACTAACTTTATTTCAGTAACATGACTTTTGCAAAAATTTGTTGACCAGTGTAATTTGTAGCATGAGTCCACTGCTCCTCTGGATAAAGTACCTCTCCTGATTGCCAACATTGTTTCATTTCATATATTACTTGGGAAAATATCTTACACATCTATTTATCTTCACAGGATGAATTTATGTTATGTGAAGTCTACAGTAATTGTTAGGGATCACGGTTCCCCCAAACAGAACCCACTCTAATTTCTTTAAACAATAGAGATATATTAAATGATATACATACCTTATATAACACTGCAAAAAAGAGGTTTTGACTTTTGAAGAACTACATGGAAAATTAACAACAGTACATCCATGGGGAGTTTTGTCTTTGCCATGATGCAGAAGAGTTTAGTCAGAAAGCAACTGCCACAACTGTGATCTTATGAAACACACTTTTCTGCGGTGATGCAGACCTGCAAAGACAGATGCCTAACACCTGTTTTTCACCATATAAATCATTCTGAACAAGTACTTAGGCAAAAAAACATATTGTCAGAGTAACCTAAATCATATATGGAATCAAAGCTGCAATCAAAAATTTTAAGTATAGTTTTTGGCCTCCCAACTTCTGTATTTAAGGAAGAAAGTGTTTGGAAATTTTTATTGTGTCATTTTATCCACAGCATCAGTCACAAATGTTGTCATCTGTCTTATATATGGTGACTTAAGTAGACACCAAGTAATATGCAACAGTGTGTTAAAGCTTACAGAAATAACAGCACTTTTCTGCTAAGTAAATTTGAACTTTAAAAGATTATAAGCAAATCATTAAGTTTAGGCATTTTGCTTTTGTATAAAATGTTACCAGTGGATATTTTACAGAACATAGTAATTATTATTACTGGATAATCAATTTTATGCTTACTACTCTATATGTAGACATTATTTGATGCCCATCTCTATGAGAAAACTGTGTTATTATGGAAAAACATTGTTATTTTGCAAATCTCATTGAAGCCTGTACACACTGCATCTCCACACATCAAGAAAATAAGCATGCGTGAGTTATTTTAGTCATAGCAAGTTATGTTTCTAAATATGGTGAGGAACTATTTAGCATTATCCTCCAAAAATATGTTTTCTGTTTTCTTTGCCCCTTGGCCCCTTGTCTTCTTTAGCAAAAGAAATTTGAAGCTAATTTAAGGCCCAGGAAAGAAAAACATAATAATCCTGCATTACTTGTTTCTGTTAGCGACATAAATAGGTAACAGTGGTACCTTTTTCTGGAAGAAAGATAGACCACAATTGTAAGTCTTTTTAATTAAATGAGAAAGTAGAAGAATCCAATTGCCTAACAAAATTGCTTGACAAATACTTTTCACTTGAAGTGCCTTAAAATTTCATATATGTACTTTATATATGAAATTTCATATTTAAAATTTCATATATGGAATTTTATATATATAAATCAATGTAAACTGAACACAATAATGAACCTCTGTGTGTATACTATAAATACACATATACACAAACACACAAGTACATTATGTACTATTGTGCTACATTAGTATTATGTATGACATTAATGTAGTTCCCTGTGGATAGCCATGTTCCCTTCAATAAAAACTGAATGAAAAATACGGTGTCTGTAAAATTAATTGCATCAGTTCAACTCACTTTTATGTGTGGAACATATTCCCACTCCCTCTCATTTTTAAATCTTTATAATACTTTGCTCATGGATTCCTGAAAGAAATGAGGATTCAGTCAATTTTGTTCATTTGTTTTTATCTAGTGTTGGCCATGAGAATGAAACTTCTATGATGAATAAATATTTTTTAATAATTTTCAGGGCAAGAATAATAAATTATTTAGAATTTGTGTGACAGCCATATCGAGGGACTAGAAGAGTACATATTATTCAGAATATTGACTTCTAGTGCATATTCATAGCCTAATTGTATATTGATTGAAAATATGATTTAGTAATTTATATAATATTTTATGTATATGACATGTTTGGTGAAAATCCTGTGCATCTTGTTATAAACAGTTTGTAATGAAATTACTAGGGTTAACACATAGAAAAACAAATTAATGAAAAAGATAATGGAAGGGGTTTTATCACTTTGCTTGTCCAAATTGATTGATTCAATTAATTTGTTCATGAAATGGGAATTGTCCACTTTTATGTTTTTCATTTTAAATCTAATTTGATTGTAAACATAAACAATTATTGAAAAATTAGAATCCATTTTAGCTCTTCGACTTGAGAATCACTTACTTTTTTACTGGTTATTACTCAAGTATTTATTCTTCTAGATCTTCTTGGTAATATTTTCTTTCATCAAACTATTATTTTATTTACTGCCCTGAAATACATTTACCGTATAGGACTTGTACAGTTTGATGAAATTAAACTTTACTGTTGCTCTATAAATATTAATTTTGGGCCTCCCTTGTGGCACAGTGGTTAAGCACTGAGCTGTGGAGCTATTGGCAGCAGCGATGTGAGTTCAACCCAGCCGGGGAGATACCCACTTGGCTCAGCAGACCACTCCTGCCTCGCCCGCTGCTCCCCTCAGCAGTGTATTTCTGGCGATCTGCCTGTGCTACTCCCCACTCTGTCTCTGGTGAGCCCTCCTGCAGCCCCATGCCTCTGGCCTTTACCCCAGCTTGTGTGCATAAATAAATAAATCTTTAAAAAATAAATAAATAAATAAATATTAATTTTGTGGGTCTCATTCATCTTTATTGTCTAGGATACTTGGAGTTGACAATATTGTTTCCTCATTACCTTGCTCCTTTTTGTCTGTTTCTCCAACCTGCTAATTAGTGTTCACCTCTCCAAGTTAGATACTGTGAAAGGTAGGAGGGCTCAAATGGAAGGAAAGGTTTTGCTTCCATATTATCTTAGCTTAATTGTGGCTACCTCTGAGATTGTTAACCATTAGGTAGATTCTTTGGAGACTCCATGTTTGATCTTACAGGCAGCTCTTTGAAGTCAGTGCACCTTGCAGTTGGTTGCTTACTTAAATTGCTGTGGATATGAGCACAACCCAGCATCCTACTGTTGAGGTCTCAGCACCTCTTGGTGACTCTCTTGGGCAGGACCTGTGATCTTCTCATTCTTACTTGTGCCATCCAAATGTGGTGTCGATATATACTTGCATTAGAGCCATCTCTATTTGGAGTGCAGATTTACCGCACAACTGCAGTCTTTTCATCTTGCATAAGTCGTTAACAGCTGTGATTAGAAATAGGAATAGTGGCCCTTTGTGGAGGCAATAAGAGTGAACATGAAGATCAAGTTCAGTAAATTTTTTCTAACATGAAGACAAGTTTTTTAAAATATAAAAATTGTAATATCTTGCATCTGCTATTGCTGTTATGACAAAATTATCTGTGACTTGATTCACATATGCAAATTTTATAGTTTTTAATATACAGATTAAGCCAGGCTTATAAAGTAACCAAATCTTTATGTAAATGGAAAATATACAAACATATTACATTGTTAATTAAAATGCTCTCAGAACTTAAAAATTATATTAAGAATTTCAATCACATATTCATGATAAAAATTTATGATGTAATTCTCTTTAGTAGCATTCTGACTGGATGAGAAGTTTTCTCATTTTGCAACAACACAATTATTTCTGATAGTCATCTTGTTTCATTTTATAAGGACTAAGGAACAAGGAAATGACTTAGTATGCATTGTCATTATTTTTTGCATTAAAAAGTCAATTTAAGGAACATGAGAGATTACAGAATTAGAGAAGAGGAGTAATATTTTTTATATACAGAAAAAAAGATATACAGGTCATGTTTATATAGAAAAAAAGATATCTTCATTTTCACCCTGCTATGGTTCCTTTTTTAGACAATAAGATACCATTTTTGCCTTGTCAAAACTTTTAAGATAACAGTAAGATCATCAACATAGCCATGAATATTCACTATTACATTGAGGAGGTGAGAACTTCATTCATGTTTTTTCATGTCTTTCACATTCACATTGCCATTCCTGCTGACATTCTCATCTCAATACTTCTTTGTTAGGAAACAAATTTGTTTAGGTTTTTTTGTCATGCTTTTCTTTCTGCATGTCTGCCTGCCCCTCTCTCTCTCTCTCTCTCTCTCTCTCTCTCTCTCTCTCTCTCTCTGTCTCTATCATGTCTCTCAAACAAACACACCCACCCTTTCTCTCCCCCCCCACCAGAGTCTGTTCATATCTTTGTACATATATTTTTATATGTCAGCTGTGCTAATACAGCATGCTTAAAACTTCTGATATTCAGGTATAGGTTTTAGTGTTAGAAGGAATTTGGCACTATTAACTTTAGATTTTCTAATTATTGGAATTTTCCTAGCTTGAAAGTAGAGAAGAAATTTAAAAAATGAAATGGGATTTCATGAAAGACATGTGATCCAGAGTTTCAGTGATAAACTCTGAGAATGCAACTTAGCAATGATTCCCATTTATGCCTCAAATGTTAAGTGTATACAGGAGATCAGTAAGTATGTAGAATTTAAGAGAGGTAGAGGGATGATTATCATTGAATATCCCAAAGCAAATGAGAAACATGTATTATTTATAATTAGTCCCCAAAATCGGTCATATGGTATTCTAGTCCTGTGCTATATTAGAATTATTGTTCAAACAAAACATGTTTAGTCTGAAGGTAAGGAAAATAAATTATGTACAATGTGAATAATTTGGAATAACATCTTTACATACTACTTCCTGAATTCCTTATGTTCTGGTAAATAAAACTACAAAGAAATGACAATGTGATTTGCTATGTACCTCTCTCTCTCACCTTACATTTTTCCTCATCTAATTACTCGTGGACATATAACAATATGTAAATAAACATTAAAATAATTTACCTGAATATACTTACAAATAGACAAACTCTAACAGTTCTAGGACAGGGTTCTCTGCCAACCCTATAGTAATCGCCCAGATGGTTCCATGAATGATTCAAGTTACACAAAATGACTGTTGCCCGCCAACTATAAAGACATGGAAGGACAATTGTTAAATTTACCTGTTGCTAGACTCAGTGTTCCAAACAGAAAAAAATAATCTGTGCATATAAATATATTACCAATAATTCATGTGAGTGATATGTGTACAAGATAATTTTCCCCAAACATCAGTCACATGTCTTATACTTGGCTCTCTCTTTATTACACCTGCACATACACATCTATTACTTCTGATATTCCTGAGGAAGAATTTTCCTCAGTATGACCTGGGAGTACAGTTGTTGGGTCACAGAGAAATGATACATTTTAGTGACTGATTTTTTGGTGCAAATGGAGCTCATAGTTTGATGAGATTTCTAAGAGTGATTACTATAGAGACACAAGATAAATCTTGCTATACAAAGTAATAATATGTACAGCAGGTGAAATAAGATGATTTTGATATGTAAAAGAACTTGAGAAGTACTTTTTGTACTTAGATTGTTTTTCCTTATTATATTTTTTTTTCTTGAGAAGACTAATTACATATCTGATGTCATCAATACAAGAACAAAAAACAAGAAACAATGCATATGTCTGATTATATCCATGTATTTATATTTACACTATTTTTCTGAATACTTTTTAAATATAAAATATTTTAAATCGCATTATGATATGTGAATTATACTTTAATAAAACTGCTTACGAATAAAAAATGATCTGAATAATTTAGAGACCTAATTAGCATTATTCATGATTCATGAATTGGACTGCATCCCATCTAATGAGTGGAAAGGTGGTTCAAAGAGTTGTACAGAATAGAAGGCTATTTTTATTTTATTTTTTTAAATATTTATTTATGTTTGCATACAAGCTGGGGTGTAGGCCAGAGGTGTGGGGTGGTGAGAGGATTCACCAGAGACAGAGCAGGGAGCAGAACAGGCGGATCTACTGAAGTACACTGCTGAGGGGAGCAGTGGGCGGGGCAGGAGAGGTCTGCTGTATCATGTGGGAATATTCCTGGCTGGATATTGAATTAGTGCTGCAGTGTCTCTGGATAGCTTCATAGTGCTACACTTAACCCGTTGCACCACCAGGGAGGCTCAGAAAAGAAGGCTTTTCAGTCTTTTTTTTTTTTTTAAGATTTATTTTTTATTTATGCATACAAGCCGGGGTACAGGCCAGAGGCGTGGGGCGGTGAGATTGTTCACCAGAGACAGAGTGGGGAGCAGAACAGGCAGATCAGAAATACACTGCTGAGGGGAGCAGCGGGCGAGGCAGGAGAGGTCTGCCCGCACCATGTGGGATTCTCCCCGGCTGGGCGTCGAACTCGCGTCGCCACTGCCGACAGCTCCACAGCGCAGCGCTCAAACGCTGCGCCACCGGGGAGGCCCGGCTTTTTAGTCTTAAAGTGAATGGGATAAGGTTATTAACAAAAAAAAAAAAAAAAAGGTTTCTATCAGGCAAAGCCACCTTCCTTAGGGCAAGGCAGGGGATTCTTATGTACAGATTACTTCACTAGTGCTGATCAAAAAATTCCAATTGATTTATTCAAAATTACTCTCTGAGAAAGGCTGAAATTACAGTTAAGTTACGTAATAAGTCTTGGTACCTCTCTGCCTTCATGCTTCCATGAAAGATTCCATTTGGGCCATTTTATTTTATTTTATTTTATTTTATTTTATTTTATTTTACTTTATGTTAGCAGCATAAATATAAGTTTTGAAAGCTTTAGTTCATAGTTTTTTAAAGTTTCCCAATTCTGGGTTAATAGAAAAATTACCTGCAAGAAAATGCAAGTCACTGTCTAATCATATCAGCTTGACCCCTATATCACAGTGTCCCCTTAAACATTCAAATAGTGAGTGTTTCAGACATGTGACCCATTCCCAAAGTTTGTCCCACAGGAAATCCAACTTGCGGCTTCACTCTCCTCTCTCTTCCCTTGGTATCTGTGTGCTGATTTTTTCACTAGTCTATTTATTTTCCTTCCAATATATCTTTTGTTTAAACTGAGAACTGTACTGGCATTATTTTATTTTCTTATTGAGTACTTAGAGACTTGACTAGCTTTAAAAATCTTTTGTTTTTGGAAAAAGAGCTTCTTGGAATCCTAAGCTGCCTAAATCCTTATCTTGATAAAAAGCAAAGATTAGGAAATACTAATGAACTTACTGATTTGTGATATAAACAGACATTAAATTATGATTTCATTCCTTTACACTTTGGCATTTGTCATCCAGATGGACATTTTTTTTTTCCAAATTGAAGGACATCTCTATGAAGGAAGGGGTGTTAGTAATTTCTTGGATTTTAATATTAGGTTATTAATGGATGCAAATCAGAACTGTAGTTTCCTTATTGCCTTAGTTCAATTATGCCCCTTGTTTATTGCTAATGCTAGAAGTCTGTATATAGAATGCAGACAATCACTTTTAAGTGGGTCCCTTGGATCAATTCAAGTTGAACCTCTTTTTGTCTCAAATAGGAAAGTGCTAGAATAACACAGATTTTGAAAGTAAACTCCTTTGGGACTTTAAAAAACTTATTCAGTGCATAAAGTACTTTTCTCTCACTTTATCATATAGATTGAGGCAAATGAAATAGCTATTTTAAAATATATTTAAAAACTCATTTAATTTAGTTTGGTTTATATATTTGATTTTGAAAATGTGAAAATTACACATACTACAGAAAAGGGATAAGACTCAGAACATTTATTTCATTAGAAATTTTAAAGGGTATTACATTTAATGTACTTTGCTCTCTCAGCTTCTTTTATAATGAATCTGTCTTCCTATAGCTCTTACAGTGTGTTTTAAACCTATGCTATTTAAAATAATGTGGAGGAAAATATTTTACAGAACTAATCTTTTTAGATTTTTTTTTAGCATTTCAGTTCATTTTTGGCTCAAAATCAAATTGAAACTTATTTACATTCCTATTAAAGCAACATGAGCTAGAAAGATGACAATTTACTATCTTAATTCATGTCTGCTTTTATATGAAAAGAACTCTTTGAGTACATAATGTGCTAAACATACCCTCTAATTAATTGATTGCTTCCAGAAACAAATTACCTATTGAAATAAAATATTTTCTGTTATGTCTTTCTAATTGACATTTAGACGTCATAAGATCCCCATGTATTACTCTTTATTCTAATTTCTCATTGAAGAATCTCACCTTATGATTCATTGCATTTGTTTCTTTGAATGATTTTTTTTAAGATTTATTTATTTATTCATACAAACTGAGGCACAGACCAGAGGCATGGGGAGGCAAGAGTGTTCACCAGAGACAGAGTGGGGAGCAAAATGGGCATTTCGACGGAAATACACTGCTGAGGGGAGCAGCGGGCGAGGCAAGAGAGGCCTGCCACGCCATGTGGGAATCTCCCCAGCCGGGTGTCGAACTGGTGTCACTGCTGCCAACAGCTCCACAGCGTAGCACTTAACCGTTGCGCCACCAGGGAGGCCCCTCTTTGAATGATTTTAGAATGGAGAAAATAAATTTCACTGTAGTGTTATTATCATTCTGTGTTATGAAAAGTCTCCTAGAGGTACTAGAAAACCATACTGCTATTGTACAAATTGTCCTACAATAAAATATTTAAAACACTCAATATTGCAAATTAAATCTGGGAGACTATGACGTAACCTATCTTTTTACCTAGCATTTAAGTCCCTTTTGAGTCATCTAGAAACTCAGAAAATATAGAAAAATAAGTGAGGTTCCTGGAAGAGCTGTTCCTTCTTTCATTTTACCAATATTTTCATCCCTATTCCTTTTTGCACTCTCTTTTCTCTAATAAATTTCTTTCTGTGGACTTTCCTAAAAGATCTTTTACTTACTTTTAACATGAAGGGTATTTGTGGAAGAAAAGTTACTTGTTTTCACTAAATTTATTTAAGTAGTATCACTGAAAAGGTATCATAAAATCAAATTAAACTTATAAATATTATTATTCCTATAATAAATATAGAAAACTTATATAAAGGGAGAAAATATTTTTGATTTTTGGTGAATGACCTGCAACACATGTACATGAACTACATGTACAATCTAGTAATTGAAATCCTGTAACTTTTTTTTAATTAATTTTTATTTATGCATGCATGCAAGAACTAGAGTACAGACCAGAGGTATTGGTGGGGTTGGTGGTGATGAGAGGATTCACGAGAGACAGAGAAGGGAGCAGAATAGACAGATCTACTGAAATAATACTGCTGAGGGGAGCATTGGGCAAAACAGAGGTCTTTTGCTCCCTCACTGGTGATCAAACTCAGCCTTTAGTGGTGATAGATTGATAGTGCTGAGACTTAACATCTATGCCCCCTTGGAATTGATTTTTAATTAAATGTATAAATCTGATAAGAACTCCACAAACATGTAAAGGAGTAGAAAAAGAAACCCAACAGATATTCTTCCTAGATGTTTAAATAACTTAATCTAATCATACTTTTAATTGTACTCAATTCAATTTTTTAAAATATTAAATTATTGTGTAAAATTTAGCCTAACCTCTTGTATTTTAAATCACATATCTAACAATAATGAAAAACTTGCTACGGTTGCAATTTTACTAAAAAAAAAAGTCACATTCTCAAATGATGTTGCAATTTTTTTTTTTTAAATGGCATCTTTACTAGAGATAAGATCAGTGGTTAGGATGTTGAGCAGTTGAGGATTTAAGGTTTATAAGTGAGTCTAATGGAACCACAGACTAAGAGGTCGAGCCTCTTTAAGGACATCTTAGCTTTTATCTTTTCATATCACTCAATCCTTTACGCATTTTAAAATAATATCTTTAGTAATTTTTGTTTCTCTTATTTCAACCAATGAGATATTTGTGAACAGTAACTACTTAATTAGATTCTATCATCTTTCTGATGTAGGAAAATGGCTTATTTTGAAAACTACCTTTGTATAATCATTATTTTTTTTAAAAAGTCTCATATGGTCTGTCTTTCAAATGTATCAATTTGATGGTCTAAAAATAAAATCTTGCAGAATATATCTGTGAATTAAATACATTGTAATTTCCTTAGAATCTATAATTTATCATTTAGCCCAACTGATACTGTAAGCAAATGTCATTAAGCATTTTGGAGTCACTAACATGGCCTCTCCCTTGCTCTGTTACCTTGTCTGCATTTATTTTAACCAGCAAGAAATGACCTTTTGCTTCAAGGCAGATTTTTATTGATAACAGCGAATAAACTTTTGTCTTTCATCTTTTCATTTTCTGTTTTGCTCATAATGGTCATTTTTCTCTCTCCCATGGATGTGTGTGTGTGAGTGTATATATTATAATAAAAATATTATATATGATGAATATATGTATGTTCTGTACTTTCATGTCACTTGTAAGAAAAATAGTAATATATTTTAAAATATGGTGGCTAATGTCTTAAGTTTAATGAAACAGAATGAATACCTTTTAATATGTTTCAATATATACAAATTTCCAGAGGCGGTGGGATAAAAGTATTCAATATAAGATAAATACCTTTACTTACATATATTAATTACTTGGTGTATTCCTTATAATAATGCACATTGCTTATTATAAGAATCTAGGCAATTTGTCTAAGATCCCTGAGATAGTAGAACTATGCTAGTTGTCTATTGCCACGTAACAGTGTCTTTTAGCAGTACACATTTGTTATATCACAGTTTCATTGTCCAGGAACAGCGTAACCAGATCCTCTGCTTAGGATGTCACAAAACTGTGATCAAATTGTTATCAGAGCTACAATCTCAGGTGAGATTTTAAGATGGAAGTATGTCCTCACAAGCTTATTCAGGATGTTTGCAAAATTCTCTTTCTTGTGTCTTGCTTGCTACCAACTAAGGCTATCTTCAACCCCTAAGTGCCAACACAACTTCTTGCCATCTTATTCCTACCAACATGGCTATTTGCTTTGACAAAGCTAGCAAGGGCAAGAGAAAGATAGTCAAAAAAATAGTTCCCAGAATTTCAGTTAATGTAACCATGTAATATGCTTATAAATTCAAACTTCCCATTACCTTCACTCAATTCTTTTGGATAGAAGAAAGTCAGAGTCCCTGCGCCCAACCCCCATTCTTATGGCATAAAACAAGGAGGTGAGCTTCACGGGGGCACCCTAAGTGTCTGCCCATCAAGGAACCTCTCCCGTTTCCATTTCTTTAATCTCAGGATGCAACTTCTATGTCCAGGATCTGACTTTCTGTCACAGAGGAAAGGAAGTATTATGACTGTTCCAAGGATTCTAAGTTAGTGTGTTCATTTCTTAAATGGATATTCCCTATCTGATCTGAAGTTTTCATTGGACCATTCTTGATATCAGCTCTGTTTCTCTTTTATGGCTTGCAAGTTATATGGATAGATTTTATCATATGTATCTATATCTGCCTAATCTGGGAAACTTAGTTCTGTAATTAGGTCATTGAAAATTATACTGCACCATTCTCTCCTTATCTATAGAGTTGTTTGTTTCCATTTCAACCCCTTAAATTTTCAAGAAAATTATAGGGGCATGAAATTCCAAATAATTAATGTTTATATCTACAGAATTAGTAGTAAACTTGGGATTTGGTTTTAAATATACTATGGCACTTTAGTCAGGTCATTTTAATGCTTGGGATAGGAAAATATGGAGCTAATGAAGTGGTTACATATGTACACCATGTATATGTATGTGTGTATATATCTATATCTGTATATATATCTATATCTATATCTATCTATCTATCTATCTATCTATCTATCTATCTATCTATATACCCTAGTTCTAAAATCCTATGATTCAATTTTCAATTGGATAATTGACATAAACAAATAAAAAGTCTCTTCTATATAAAAGTGCATAATCTATGCATTTATTTAATTTATTCACAACAGAATATACATACTCTAATTGTCTAAATGTCAGCATATCTATCTCTGTTTCTAATAAAGCAAAAGTAAAACAAAGGAACTATATTCCATAAATTGTACACTTGTATTTTATGCCATGTTTGATATATACCTAACATACATCAATATGTAAAATTATAAGTAAATGAAAAATATTATCGCTTAAGTAGTATGAGTGAGGTGTAAATAAGCAGTTTCCTTTTTTACTAATTGTTCTTTTGAGATCTATAAAATTTAAAATTAAAAGGCCAACATATTTTTGCAAAGTATCCTGCTTTCAATTACTGCAAGTTTTTAAATACTGTTGACTTGATGGGTATAATTTTTCATCTTTAGCAAACATTATATGTGGTTTATATATACTTAACATTCAAACACCACCAAAACACAATTTTTATTTTTTTGAAGTTGCTTGATACACATATATTTTCTGCTCTTTAAGACTCTACATGTTATCTAGATAGAATATAAAAATATGGTTAATTAAAATGTATAATTTGTGTAATTGTAAGCCAAGAAGTGGAAAAAAATCAAAGAGAGAAACCACTTTAAGGAGAACTCCAGGAAAGTTCCAAGTAAAAGATTTGAACACGAGAAGAATCTTGTTTAAACTGATAATCTTGGAATTTAGATTTTCGATAGCTCCTATATAATGGTAGTACTTACTACTTAGCTTCACTAAAATACTTATTATTAGGTATATTTTTACTTTTTTAAAAATATATTTTAATCAAGTAATGTTTATTTGGCAGCTGTTTGTGTTTTGCTTTCTTTTGCAGGTAGTAACATACAAAAGAAAACAATGGATACTCCTGTCTATGTGATGCGGTTAAAAAATCATCTAGTTGTCTTAAACTGGGGAATGATTATCATGAGGTGTTATGCAAGTCACATTGGTTATACATATTTGAGTAATTGTTTTGTGGTAACAAATCTAGATTCTATGTACAGAGTAATTTTTGAAAAAAAAAATTTGGAATAGACCCAAAGTTAATTACTCTCTAAACAGTAGAACTTACTTTTTTCAGCTTCACTGAACTAGATTAATTAAAAGACCCGCCTCCCCAGTGTCACCTCCACAACACTTTTAGACATTTAACCTCTAAAAATAACTGTCCGTTTTAAGGAGCAAATAATGTTTATAGGGGAATATTGAATACCCAATTGTGAATTATACTTTATATTTATCCAAGTTTTATTTTCTGTGCATATATGCATTTGTATGTATTAAGTTTCTAATAGAACCAGACATTGTGCTGGTAATGAGTAAAAAGTGCTCAATGTGATGATCACTACTAGTATGAATTTGTTGAATTAGGCATGTTCTTGCCATTGTGGGGTACATCTCCTCAAAAGGGTCAGATAGGCTTTTATCAGTAGACCAAGAGTAGGCCTTTTGTCACCTTAGTATGGGAAAAGAGGTCAATCAAATCCCTGTGAGCCTTGGGAGGTCTAATGTCATTAATTAACACAAAGTGTTTTGTGTTGAGAGCAGTGAGGTGCCTGTAGGTTAGGACAAACGTCTTCCCTGTGTCCTTTGCCCTTTCCTAATAGAAGAAGAGATCATCACATCCTAAGCTTCTTCCCTTTTCCTGATGGAAGAAGTAATCTCTGCTCTCCCTATATAACTTAGAACAATGTAGTTTGGTGGGGTCTGGGGGATTGGTATCTCATCTTGTTTTACATTTATCAGTAAACATGTTCTATCTAAGAATCTCTTCTTTATTTCAGAGTGAGAATGAGGTTACCTCTCCTTATCTGTCTTGTGAAGTCTCATACTCAAGTCCCAAAATGCAGGTTAAATATTCCTTGTGCATTTCATTATGTTTTGAATTTAAAGCCATGTAAATTCCTCTTACACACATTAGTAAATTGATTGCTTTTTCTTCCCTAACCCATCTGATGGTGTTTTGATTTTTAATCCAACATGAAAAGAACTCAGAGGGTTTAGGGATCATATATTTTGTGCCTTGACACACTAAATCTAATTTTACATTTGTGTGTGTGTGGAAAATCAACATTACCTGAGGTTAGGAAGTGAAAAGAGTGAGCATCACTCCATTGTGATTGCAGATCTGGATTGGTTGCTTATTAGTTGGGATGCACCTGGATGTTGATGACAAAGGGTTCTCTTAAAATTTTTATCTAGAATGAGCATTGTCTCCCTACCGTCTAATTTCAAGCATGACTATTTTGGGTTAAAAATCTTTTGAGTCCATATAGTATCTTCTAAACTGGTAGCTTACCTATGAGCTCACCAAACATGGTAACTTCAGTTTTGTGAGTGAATTTGGTTGGTAAAGACTTAAGTGACTTAAATGACATAAAATAAGTCATTCTGCTCTAAATGTGTTCTCTTCCAAAATGGAGTTAATAACATCAACAGTAACCAGAACTCACATTTTTCAAATCCTTATTCTCTACCAGGGATGCCAATCAGTACCTCATTTGTGTTCCCATTTAGTCATCAGAAAATACTAACAGACTTTGATGTAAAATATCTTATGTAGGATTAGTGATTAGAGGTATGAAGTTGGCATAATGAGTAAGTTGTGTTGATTCATAAGCTATTTTCATGTATATTGATGTTTTGAAATGCTCTGGACTTTTTTTTTCAATTAAAAAGAAAGATTTATTTATGTAAGAAGAGCTAAAATTTCAACTGTGCAAGTAAAGTCTGCAAGTAGCTATGATGAAAAATATGTTAATCTCTGGAGAAGCTGTGAGTATGGTTAGGAGCTACAAACATATTTCTCTGAATTAAAACAATAGATTAATGAAAAAAGCTAAATGCTAGATTGAGTTTTTAATTCTTATGAAAAATGTCTCTATTTAGAAGCAAATAACCATATTATCACTTGTTTTAGTGTTAGTGTTCTGGGTACTGGGACACAAGTTTTTTTTCTTATTTTTTTTTTCAGGTACACACTTATTATAGTAGAAGTGCTTGTTCTATTGTGTTACTGATTATAGAGATGAGGGAAATTGAAGGTGAGTGGGACTAAGTAATCTATTCATTTTCATAGATGCTAAATTGTGGGTGGATTCTAGATCTGTTAATTTTTTAAAAAAATATATATATATTTAATATATATATATTTTTTTTTATTTATATCTTTTACATTTTGTATTCCCCTTGGGCAACCCACCACCAATTCACCCGTGATCCATCTCCGTGGTCCCTTGTGTCCTTTTCTACTCCATTTTGTGCCCTTATACTACCCCCCACCCGCTGCAGAGTGTCTCCTATTTGGTTTCCCTATAGTCCGGTTATAAGTGAAACCATTCAATATTTTTCTCTTTCTTTCTGGCTTATTTCGCTGAGTATGATCCCCTCTAATTCCATCCATGTCACTGGAAATTGCATGTGTTTATCTTCTTTGAATGCTGAATAGTATTCCATTGTGTATATGTACCATGTCTTCTTGATCCGATCATCTATTTTTGAACATCTGGGTTACTTCCATACCTTTGCTATTGTAAACAATGCTGCAATGAACATACAGGTGCATGTTAATTTTAAGGTGAGCTCTCTTAAATTCTATAATACTGGTATCAAATGAGTATAATTCTTTTTTTCCTGACTGTAGGTTTTTTTTTTTATGATTAAGGAGTTTTATATGTGAGTGGAATGCCATCTTAGGTATCACCTATTCTGCAAGACAGGTCTTTTCAAGGTTAACACTCATTGATGAATTGACCCCTTTATCATCATAATATGTATCTTCCTTCTTGTCATGGTATACTCTCTCATACTAATAGAATCATCTGCCTTTCTTATTAATTTTGGGCAGTGTGTCTTATCCTTTTATTTTTGACATGTGTTTAAAACATACATGTTTTATATTTAAAATGGAGTCAGGAATGGAAATGAATTTTAAATATCACATAGAAGAGGGTAAGAAAAGGTTTTACTGAAAAAGTGGGACTTGCAAAACAGGAGAGGAGACAAGGACACCATACTGTCCCAGTAGTCACAGACACTCTTCTTGTTAGCTGTGTGCAAAAATAGTCTCAGATCACCAGCTGCTCACATCTGGAAATCTTTCGACCTGTGGAAAGATACAATCCCCACTGCTGGGAGAAACTAGATTGAAGAGCCCTGGTTCAATGCTAGCTTTGGTGTTATCTATTTTTCTCTGGGAAGTGTGGAGGACGGGTTTCTTTAGGCAAACCTGAGTAAATTACTGTTGTTTTTAAGAGTTCCTTTCATTATTTCACTCTGGTTGTGATCTCCTCTTCTCTTTCTCCGAACCTTTGATCTAAAGTAAACTGGCACTTCAAAATCTTGAGAATGTTTGTAATATGAATGTAGTATTCTTGTGAAAGTAAAACAAAACTTTTTTTCAGAATACGTGTGTTGCAAACACTTCATTCTGAATTTCAATCATTGCAGAACAAGGGGTGAGGTAAAAACAAGAAAAATATTTACAGATTCTCTATGAAAATACAAAAAAAATCCAAAAAGTCTAGACATATTCTTTATTTATTTTGCCTTATTAGGGTTAAGTAACTACTACAACTTGTTCTAGGTATAATTCACTTGTATTAAAAAGGATAGTTCATTACATCCCTCATTCATGTGCCTGTGTGGTGAGCACCTATACTCAGAAAGCCAGTTACTTCTGTTAAATAATATCGAGTCGGGCATGGATGTTATTGTTAATTGAAGTATCTATTATACATTTCATTTTTTTCTTGGTAAGAACATAGAATTCTACTTAACTTATAAATTATAATTTGAAAATGCAAATTAAATCTTTCAAGTTTATTTGTGTGAAGTATTTGTCAGCAAGTATGCGTAAAAACCTTGAATATATCTATAGGTCATAAAATGCCTTCATCATCTAATCTGTATTTTTCTACTTGGCTACTGCCATTTTAGTCAAAAGTGGAAAGATCACTTTCACTCCTATGTATGTAGGTATGCATGCATGTGTGTGTGTGTGTGTGTGTGTGTGTGTGTGTGTATAATGCATGTTCTATATGTAAATATATATGTATTTTGAAGAAGGGCCTCCCTGGTGGTGCAACGGGTTAAGCATAGCACTATGACTCTATCCAGAGCCACTGCAGCATGAGTTCGATACCTGGCCAGGAAGAGTCCTGTGGCGCAGCCTTGCCGGCTGCTCCCCTCAGCAGTGTACTTCAGTTGATCTGCCTGTTCTGGTCCCCACTCTGTCTCTGGTTGAATCCTTTCACTACCCTACACCTCAGGCCTATACCCCAGCTCTTGTATGCATAAATAAATAAATCTTAAAAAAAAAGGAAAAATGTTGAAGAAAATCTGCTTTTTAGAGAAGTGTGTATGAGCACATGTTTTTAAATATTATTTACTTTTATTGTTACAAAATAAGTATGTTTCCTTTCAACATGTACAATGTAAATAGAGCTCATTGATGATAATATGATAAAGGGATATAGATTATCATTGTTAATTTTCTGGGAAAAGTCCCAAAGAGACCTTCCTTTTACTTGTAATTATGCAATAGTATAATATTTGGGTCAATTTTGTGCCTTAAGAAAATGAAGGAAATGTGTTTTGCATCATTATTCCCCAAGCTAGATACATATTTATGGATTATCTATATATTCCTGTGTGCTATCCTAATGCAATGAGTTCCCTAGATGTATGCCATTTATTCTAATGTCTTTAGGAGGGTGCATTTATATTTGAAGAGCCACTTCCCTCCTGTATGTCATAAGTCTAATAAAATGGATCAGCTGAAAATGATTGCCCTAAGCTCTAGTGTATTATTGTTTGACAAAGAGATCATTCCTTTGTGGGGGGGAAAAAATGGGATTTGAATTGCATCAATTCTGTTTGTGTTCAATATATAAAATGCATGGATTCTTTAACAGAGTAGGAAATATTAGAAATGCACTCTTCTTTATTCAACAAATGTCTACAATTCAATATGCAGACAAAATAATAAGAAAGCAAGTATCAAAATGTTGCATTGGAATATTTTGTTGTTCTAGTCAAGTACCCAACACGTGTCTTAAAGATGAATGGCTTCTACTATGGGTCTTCCCTCTAGTTTTGTCTTTCACTTTAAGATTTATGTTTTATGGATTTGGTTTAAGATAAAAGAAAAAGGAAGCAGATCTCACCACAGGAGATTCTGCTTTTTCTTTATCTCTTTTTCTCTCTTATTTTCAGGATATCTCTGTTCATATCAGAAGTCTTACTGAGTGAATTGAAGTATCAGCCTGTGTTGTTACAGATATTTCCTTTTGTTTAGTATGAAATTCAGTGATAGCTCCTGGGAAAAGTGATGGAAAGTGAGGGGAACACATTCATATTGGTAAAGAGAAGGAAGAAATAGGTGATGAAGCTCTCCAAGTGTTTGAATCTTGGTCTTCCACTTTCATTTCCCAACAATATCATTAATAAATAGTATTAAAAAAGTATTTTCACCTTTTGAAATAGGACCTTTTCTATATCATGCCAGATATAAAATTGAATGTTTTCCTTTTAAGTCAGATTTGTAAATCAGCCAGGATTTATGGGTTTGGGCTTTGCTAAAGAATATATGCAAGTAGAGTATTTTCAAATAACTTTTTTTGGTTTGCAGGTACGATTCTGGTGGATAATATGCTGATCAAAGGGACTGCTGGAGGACCAGACCCTACCATAGAACTATCTCTAAAGGACAACGTGGATTACTGGGTGTTGTTGGACCCTGTTAAACAAATGCTTTTCCTAAACAGCACGGGCAGAGTTCTGGATAGAGATGTTAGTGATTTTATTTTTCCTTTGCCCCGATATTTTCATTATTTTAATATCTGCATGGGCTTGTTGACATGATATCAAATTTTCTTTATATATTTAGAGGTTGTTTTCGGAGTATAACAACAAAAACATTTTTTCTCCTTTCTTCACCCCACTCCCTATGTTTATTGAGGTAGATTAGGTTTACAGCTTTGTATCTGCTCTGGGGCTGATAGATTTAAACCTCTACAAATACACACTTTTATACCCTGGCCTACATCAGAGTCTCAGTAGTCGTCCACCATGTTCTACTAGAACCCTTCCATTCACCACACCTTCCACCACCCTCCCTCTCTGATTGCCTCAGCTTTGCAGTCATAATTTAATAGTTTAATATTGGTTTAGTTTTGCCTGACCCTTTGTTACATTTCTCTATATTCCACATGTAAGTGAAACCATCAAGAATGGAAGGGATCATCTGTATTGAAAGAAACAGTATATTTCTCATCTAATATCCTGGTAGCGTGTTAGAATTCTGAACAAGGAGAGACTAGAGTACTCAGAATAAGGAGGGATAACCTTAGAAAAGTAGGATAAGTGTGATGTTAATCCATTTCTCTCCAACAATAGCAAAGTTTCAGAGTGTTATAGGATGTTACTTTGTGGACAGAGAGCTTGGTGGTAATACTACAGCCACTTGTTGTTCTTATAAGTGGTAAACATTGGTTAAGAGATGAGATTGTGACATATGCTATAGAGCTATTAAACAAAAATGAAATACACAAAAGATTCCTGGTAATGTCCTGGCCTTATCATCCTAAGGCAGCACATCTAAATATCTTGTTATTAATAACAGCTAAATTACCCAAATTGTTGAATGTATCACTTCTGAGAAAGTTGAAAAACTTGTGTATATTTAAGTAGTTTTCTAAAAGTAGCTTTGTCATTGATTTGCATTCCATTCAAAGTGCAGAAGAGAGTGTGGGGTCAGGATGGTTTTAAGAAGTAATTGAAGAGGACCTTGGGAATGCTGAATACCTCTAAATAGGCCTACTCCCAATTGTCCAGTTTATGAAATCCAGATATCAAACATTCAGTTTAAGTGAACCTCTGCCATCTCACCTTATCATTCAGGATTTATAATCCACCTTACAATATGATATGAAATTGATAAGAAGGAAAATATTAGGGAAAGGATAATCCCCAATGTTTTCAATAGTTAAAATTCAGAGTCTCTAAAAGTTTTTGGTGAGGTAAGCAGAACATAGAACTCTCCCATTAGTAGAATATACTTGTGCACTTACAGAGTTTCATAATTGACCTGACTGAGCAGTGATGACAGATGTAAAGCATGGATAATAATGGAGTGTAGGAATGGCAGCGTTGGACTCAACAGGAGGGAAACAATCCATCATTGATGTCACACCACCCCTACCACTTCCCTGAATTCAATAAGTCTTTTCATCATTGCAACATTCTTTATACATCACAGTTAAGCTTTGCCTAGGCACCTAAGAGCTGTAAAGTGCAGTGACATTTGGTATCTTAGAATTTGTCTTATCTTTATTTATCTTATCATTAGTGTTGCCTTTGTTAAAGCTCTCTGGACAGTGGCACAAACTGGCATGTTGCAAGAATTCCTCTTGCTGCACTACGCTCAGTCATGCTTTACTAGTGTGAATTAGGGACAATCATACCCAAGTCAAATGGATTTTATAACATGTAATATATCTTGGGATATTCATGTTTTTAGAAGCACTCCCATTTTACATTTGTTTCATTTTTAAAATCATTTAATAATTTGTTTTCTTAATCATTTACTCTTTGCTAATAATGCACTTTCTTTGTGGAACCATTGATTTTACCCCTCTGCATTTGATATTGAAAATATAATTCTAGCTTTGAACTATGAGAAATGAGAAAGGATAGCCTTTAATATAGATGAACTGTGTTATATCTTTCTAGTATATAACTTTGTTTTAATTTTAATTACTTATCAACATTTACTTTACTTTTGATAATGCAGGTTTTCCTCACTAACCAAAAATAGAGCTTCCTTATAAATTCTTTCCAAAGTTAAAAATGGCACAAAGGAAAAAGCAATTACCATTAATTTATATTAAAAAGTGGTGTCCCAGGACCCCAATATTTACCTATCAAATCATATCAAATAACATGGAAGCCCTAATATAGCACCAACATATGTAAAAGCAAGAATGATACAAACCTAAATAGTACTAACATATAGCAAAAGCAGGACTGATATGATGACTTCATAGCCAGTGTAAAGCAGTTCTCAAGGAAGGAACCTGGCAGGGGCACTCTCACTAATCAGGATGTGTGCAGCCTCTGTAAGGGCTGCTGCAACACGAATGCTGAACACACATTCACATTTCACCTGATGTCATAAGAACTAAAATGTTCTCTGGCTTTTCTTCATTTAGTGAATAAAGGTACTAATGTCTCTCCTTCCATAAAAGTGAAGTGGCATAATGAGAACTTTTGATAAATAGGGGATACCTATATCTGTTTGGGTTTTTTTAGTATTATTTTAAAATTTCTGGTAAGAGCAACAATTATTGCACATTTGTTAAACTGAAACAATACCATAGCAATGGCCTTAAATGTTACTTGCCCTAAAAGTTGTAATTGCAAAAATGTGCACAGCTATCATTTATGGAAATAGTCTGGATCTTTATCAAAATAATCACAAATTATGATTAGAAATACTATGATAAGGTTAAACTTGCAAAGATAGTTTATAAGGTAAAATATCAGTGGGATTCTTACTGAAACCAGCTAAAAATGCTGGAGGCTAGAATAACTAAAATATATGAAACATTAAATGACAATTACAGAGGAACATCGGTAAATAAAACACACACACATGCACATACTTGCAACATACTTACCATTTGGCAAATAAATTTGTTGAAATAATGGCAAGGCATTAATAAAAATGCTCTGGGATTAGGTCACATATAAATTTGAACCTGTATTGTTAAAGAATGTTTTGTCAAAGATTTAACATTATTAACCTATAGAAGTATTCTTAACTCTGATGGGCTTTGCACACCTGAATTAAAATAGATATAGAAGCACTATCTCCTAATAATCAGAGAAATTTTATTACTTTCATTTCTTCCCCATCATTGTCCCTCTCAAACACCCTCTCCCCCAAAAAAAGTTTGTAGAGGAAGAAGATGCTTCTAGGTCAGAGCAAAAAGTAATGACAAAGAATTTCTTCATTCCAGAATGAAATGTGAGTTTAAATGAATGGAGTTTCTTTAACAAATTTAAGATGGTAGATCCCTCACTAAAAGAGTTCAGGAAGAAAAGAAAGGCCAGATATTGATGACATGTAAAATTAAGGCAAGTCATAGCTAGATACAATGCATAATTTTCATACTGTAGTCTTGAGCATTTAATGAGAACGGATACTTTACAGTAATATTAAATTTTAGAGCCAAAAGAAATCTTAAAGTTCTACTAATTCAATTATTTCTTTCATAATCAACTATGAAATAGATTTAGAGACAGTCTTTAGAATTGAGCAATTTACTATAGTGAAATGAGGAAAACAAAGCCATAGAGTGATTCTATATTCTAGAAAGCTAGTGTATTCATTTTATTCTGATATTGTGCTATTTGCATTTTCAGTTATTAAAAATACTCTTTTATGATTTACAGCTACTATAATATCACACCTTTCAGGTATATGTTGCCATGCCACACCAACTACAAAGGCAGCCATATAGTCCACCATAGTCCATTGTTCACCTTTCAACTTTGTTCCCCCAGTCCATCTTCTTCCCTTCTGTAGCCTCAAGTCTGATGTCAGATTTCTAGGGCTTGTCATTGGTTTGATTCCATTTGACCCTTTTTGTTTGTTTGTTTGTTTGTTTCTCCATATTCTACATAGTGTTACATATTTTACTGGTGTACTGCTGTAATTTACCTCATGTTTAGGTGAAGCAGGTTTAATCTAGAAACTATCAACGAAGTCCCGATAGGTAATTAACAAGTGAGGCAGGTTGTCAAATATTTTTAATTGCAGGGAATTATTCTTTGATAAATGTGTAGATTAAATTTAAGCAAAAGGTAGAAGTGTAAGTGTAAAAACCATTGAGTGCTGTAGAAGAAGTACAATATAGAAGTGGTGGATAAGTGGTAGGAAGAAAGTAGGACGAATGAGTGCTATAGTGTAGACTTGTTAGCTAGTAATGGAGGCCATTGTGTTAAAAAAAAAAAGGGCAACCATGAAAGGTTAAAATGTCAGTCTGATATAATAAAGAAACTGAGATATCTTTATATCAAGAATAAATTCAGTCATTAAGAAATATTTCTTTGAGGCTTACTCCATTGTTACTCAGCAGTTTTAAATTTTTATGAGTCAAGGAAATAATGATAGTAGATTGAACTATGCCTCTTGACTTACAGATTTGTCAATAAGTCTTCATCTTCAGAAAGTGGAACACTTAGTCTGCATTTTCACCAACTCTGTGAACTAATTTCTACGGGAAAAGCTTTTTTTTTTTTTTTTTTTTTTACATATGAATAAAACATCTGTAATCAAATTCAGAAGTTTTACTAACAAGGTTACATAGATCCCGGGTTATAGATCTTGCCTTGGGTAAATAATCTTGCTATTTTTCTTAGTCTAAAAATTGTTAGTGACTATTACATCTCAAAAGTAGTAATTCTAAATAGAATTAAGAAGCAATGCTTATTTTCAACATATGTGCTTTATAGTCCTCCTGCTTGAATAACTTGCTGAAGTCTTAATGATATCATTAGATATTAGCTATATGCTATGCTTTCCATAAAAGAAAATGATTTTCATGTGCTTGAAGAAAACTCTTCAATTCAACCACTTATTTTAGTGTAGTTTATACATCCTATATTACCTTTGAACTTTTCAAATTCTTGTGAATTGCTCTTTCTCCTGTCACAACGCTTTTAGAGCTTTATTCATCAAATTACAAAAGCTTTTATTCTGAAAGTTCTTAACCCTGTGCCCATCTATTTTATGTGAAGGATAGGCCATTAGTGCTGTGTTAAGTTAGTATTTTAGTTCAAATTTAATCATTACTAGATATCAGGCCTGTATTTAATTTTAAATAATAAAAAATTACAAACATACCAGAAAATAGTGTGTATTTGTATATGTAATTTTACTATGCAGGGAACATAACATTTAATTTTATCCTGCCATATATTATTACAGATGTGTGTCTTAGTATGTGTTTTTGTAGTACTTATGAAATGTAGTCATAATGCCTTCAGCTTGACTTTTAACTGCAATTTGCATTGCCCATCTTTCCATGTCATTGAATATATACTTATATAGTTGTTTTTAATGGCTTTATAGTGGTTAAGTGGATAAATAAAACAAGGATAAATTTCGAACTAATTTCTTTGGACATGTTTGTTTGCATTCTTGATGGTTACAAAAATACCAAAATGAAAACTAATACATACACCTTCATAATCTTGCCCGGTTATATTATGATGATAAATTCATTTATCTTCATTAAATTACTGAGAAACTGATTTATAAACATTTTACTAAACAAGCATCTAGAAATATTTTACCTATATACTTCCATATTTATACTGCTAAATACAGTATTTGAAAATAAAATGATAATATTTTCTGAACATTTAAAATGACTTTAGTCTACTTGGAGAGTTGTCTGTTTTAATTTATATCTAAATATTATTTATATAGATTTGAAATAAAATATTTTCCTGGGTATGCCTCTCTCCTAGTTAACATATTTTTTTTTACCAAAAATAACAGTATTTCATATGAAAAAATTCATGCCCATTTTTCTTATATATTGCATATGCAATTGATGTCTTCTAAATTAACTTACTAATATTGCAAATATAAATATATATACAGAATATATAATATCTTTAAAGTTCTATTTAATTTCAGACATATGTTTCTACTCAAGCTAGGTGAATGATGAAAAATTAAATACTGAATAACTGTGTCATTATGGGTAAATACAAAAATGTATTTCCTTTTACAATATAGGGCATTTATCTGAAATGTATTTCTTTATGGTATTGCTCAATTTCTCTGAATGTTCATTTCATGACTATAATGAATCTTAATAAAAATGTGAATGCTCTAAATAGCAAACCAGAACCAACAATTAACATTTGACCCTACTAAAAACTGCCAAAGCTCTATGTTATGGTGCTTGCTTAGAAGTGATTTTAGGTTTATTGGAAAATTGTTCTGCAAATTTTTTCTTAGTGGTATATTTCCAACTGAATCATACAATTAATTCTTTTAGAAGTGTTTTAGTCTGCTGTGCTTCTGTAACAAAATCCATAGTCTGAATGGCAAAAAAAAAAAAAAAAAATTCTTACACTTTGGAAGCTGAAAATCCAAGAGAAGGTTGCTAGAATGGGAAGTCAAGGGCCCTTTTCCAGGTTGAAGACTAATTATATTCACATGGTAGAAAGAGACAAGGGAGCTCTCTTAGGTCTCTTTCATATGAGCATTAATCTTATTCATAGGAGCATTGTCTTTTAGCCTAATCATCTCCCATTGTTCCCACCTATTAATATCATCAAATTGGGCATTAGGGTTTCAACATAAGAACTTTTCTCGGTGTAGGAGGGGTCCGTAAACATTCAGGCCACTGAGAAAAATGTTCTGGGTTAATCAAAATTAATTGGCTTATACTGAAGGCCCAAAAATGCCTACAAATTGATGTATGGAGAGTATTAAAAATATCTATATCACAGAATTGAAAAATTGTTTGATTTGAAGTAAATTGTTAAAATTATCAGAACCAGAAGAAAAGCCTTGGTCTTGGACCACATGGTGTTATCTAGTTTCTAACTTCCTGCATGTGTGTGCTCTGTTCTTCTCTAGGCAGGTCAGATTCCTCTGTACATTTATAACTTTACTCTCTAATTTCCTTGATTTACTCTTTTGACTTTAGCTTTTTTGATGTTTACTCCACTCCAGTAATCTATACAATGCGTGTCACAGTCTGACCATAGTCACTGCACTTTTTCTCATTATTGAGAATGAGAAAGTATCTAAATACTCCCTGCCTCGAGTCAGTTATAGAAAGGTAAGTAAGGATGAATTTACATGCTAGATCCTTGCTTATTTACACTTACTGTCTCTGCACCAGTGAGGAAAAATTGTACTTTCCAGAGCATTCTAGTCATGTGTTCCGTACTTTATGGAGGCCATTAACTATTCCATAGTGGAAACATTTATACAATTATGGCTGCATAGAACTAAAAGAAAATTGAATACAAAAATAAATATATATTTTAAAAGATTTATTTATTTATACATACAAGCCCAGAGGTGTGTGGGGTGGGGGGGGGAGGTGAGAGGATTCACCAGAGACAGAGTGGGGAGGAGAACAGGAAGATCAACTGAAGTACACTGCTGAGGGGAGCAGCGGGCAAGAGAGGAGAAGTCTGCTGGGCCATGTGGGAAGCTCCCTGGCCGGGTATCGAACTGGTGCTGCAGTGGCTCTGGATAGCGTCATAGTGCTACAATTTAACTCGTCTCACCCCCAGGGAGGCCCGTCAAACAGTAAATATTTTTAAAATGAAATGTAAAAAAGTTAATACGCTAATGACCTTTATGAAAGTTTGTGTAGGTAACAATAAAAAATAAAATCTTCAACCTCCAAATATTAGTTTTAGTTAAATAAAACTATTAAGTATTTTAGTTAGAAAACTTGCATATCATTCATAAATGAACCTTTTTACAATTTTCAAGCATGCGCCATAATTCTCCTTAGACTGAAGATGTGTACCATAATCAACAATTCATATCAATAAATTTCTTATAACTCCACTTTATTTATGTTGAGTAATAACCGATTGTCTAAAAAAAAAGTGTCTTTTCTACTTTTACCTTATTTCAAATTAGAGCATTTATTCTTATTCATAGACAGTTTTCTTCTTTTTTACTTTTTTCTTCCAACTCTATACTTCAAAGATAACCCCCATTAACTGTTGGTATGTATCATTCTTTAACTTAGTCTATGCTTACAAAAAAGATATGTACATATACACTGGTATACAATTTTGAAAATATGCGTTAAATTTGTATGCAAATTTAAACTGCATTCAGTTTTAAATTGAGAAAATAGTTTGCATGTTTAGGTACATGTTGTTTTGAAAAACAACCCCCAAATAATTTAAACACAGGTTTTATTTTTCATGAATAAAACAATTAGAAAGAATTTGAGAAGATAAAATTATTTAACTTATATTTGTATTAGTTGTGAAAGATAAACCAAAATTTCACTAGCACATTCCTAAGCATTTCGGAGTCCCTAAACTCTCACTAATCCACTTAGTGGAACTGTATTTGATATATTTATGACCTTCTTATACAACAGGATAGAATCTATTCCAATGTGAGATTACAATGTGTTATATATTAGCCATAGGGAATTCTTGCTGTCAGTGTGATCCGTTATGTTGGAATTTATTGCTGGCTAAGTTTTATCCATGCTACTAATAGTTGCAGAGGGAGCTAAAGTTGAGAGTGACAAGAGTTCCAGGTGACCTGGTTATATCTAATTTATGGGTACTTAGAAGGACTAAGTGGGGATTCAGTGCACAGTGCATTTGACCCTCTACTTGCAAAGATTATGACCTTTATGTCCCAGGGATACCACTCAATATAGAATTAAAAGTCAAGATGGAATGGTTTTATAGGGTTATCTTGCAGTATTTAGAAGATAAATGACTTTAGAAGAAAATAATTCACCCAATTGTCTCCAATATTTGTGTGTCAGAGCTAATAAATACAAGTCCCTATGATGGTTTCTTTTTTAACACTGCAATTGAAATACACAGACCCTTCCTTCATAAGTCTATTAAAGCAAACACTTTAAAATCGGTAGTCAAGATCGAGGTCATCTTATTCAAATTCTTTCCAGAAAATGTCTAAGGTATAGTCTTAAATGTTCTTTTACCACGAGCTAACATATTGTCAATTATCAAGCTTGTTTTATAGGTTAGTGCATTCTTTTCTGTGCCCCTTTGAATTTGTTGAAAAACTCTGCTTATATTGAAAACGCTTGTAATAGTTTTATTTATTATTCTAATTTCTGCTCTCTGGAACTACAATGAATGAGCTAATAGATTTTTTTCACAGCAAACATTTGGCTATTTCATGAATCTTGTGTGTTTTAGCTTAAACATCTTCCAAGTTTATCACACTTTCTTAATGTGTTTAGACTTTATGTTCTATTAGTTCATAAAATGCTGCTTATTGTATTCCATCTATCTCTGGATATTCACATTTGATGAATATGAAGTTGGCATTGTTATTCCAGCAGCCCATTTATGAAGTTGGTGTATAAACTAATCTTTTAGCCAATGAAATTTCACAATAATATTTTCACATCAAAGCTTGAAGCTATGTATTATATTTTGGTGAATCTTTTCTAATACAACTAGGTAATTTCAATTTCTTTAAAATATGTCATTTTGTAACCACTAAACCTATGTAGTAAACCTGGAGCCTCGTCTTTTGTCATTACATATATTACCTATTTTTCTGAGATATTTTATATGCACTGATTTTGTATTCATGGCTTTAATGCCTTCATTTTTGCTAGTGGTTAAAACTGAAATGTATAGATATTAGAATACAAAGGTGTATGGCACTAGATATCTCCCTCCATAAGATAACGATGCTTTATTTTTTCCAGGTACACCTATTCATTCAAATAAAATCAGCTTAACTATTATTTTTTTTCATTGGTCACAAAAATATCTTGAAATTAAACAAAACTATATTTTGAGATAATTTATCCAGCATTCATCTCACAAAAAAAGCGCATAACACTTTTAATGAACCTGTCTTAGTTTCTAGTGATCACTGCTATATTTTGTTTTAATCCAAATATTTAATAATTCATTGTATATTTCAATATTAGTTGTTTGTATTTTATAGATACCATGTTTGTCACTTTTTTGAAAATATATCTTTTCATAAGTAAATATAATTTACATCCATTATATTTTAATATGTGCCTAGCATAGATCAATCCCATAGAATACTTACAATGATTTTAGCAGTATTAACTAATAATTCTATCAGTTTTGATTTTTATCCCAATTTTTAGAGATGAGCAAACTAAAGAAAGATTTTGCTTCTAAATCAGACTGTCGGTAGGTTATAGAACTAAGACAAAGTCCAGAGCTTTGACTCAGTTAGTGTACAACAATCTATCCTAAGCACAGTACTAGTTACAGGATAGAAAGATTTAGTCAGGACCAAAACAACACCCCAAGTATTATGAACTTCCAGCCTGGAGAAGGCAGACCAACTAAAGAAATACATAAAATGTGCAACATGTCAAGTGGTGGATGAGAAATGTAACAAAGGAAAACAATGAGGAAGGAAGTTACAAGAAGAAAGCAGTGTGGATGCCTGATAATTTAGATAGAGTGATCAGAATAGGTCATTCAGGTAAAGTGATATGTAATAAATGCACAATTTTATAAGCTCAAAAGAGATTTTAAAGAATTATGAAGAAATGTTTTGTAGTGTTAAACACTTACCTCTGTAGAGTGAAAGAAAGGAAAGTTTGTACCTCAAGTCTTCAATCCATGGGGACTGAATAAATTAGTTTCACTTTAAAGGTACTTTTTCCCTTCAAGGAATTTATCATATTAAACAATTACCCAAGTTAGCACATATTTATGTATAGTGTCTTTACTGAAACATTATTTACAATGACCTGACAATTCACAGCATAAAATATCTCATTTCTAAGATTTTACTTAGACTATGCTCTAAACTTCTAATAGAATAATGCTAACTGACATAAAATAGTTTCATAGTAGTATGCCCAAAAATGCCATAGAATGATATTCATTGTGTGTTTATATGACGAGTATATATTTGGAGAAAAGGATAAATTAACTAAACAAGTATTTAAATGTATGGAATGAATAAATTTGAATGGATTGTGAATGGGCTTTTTAATATATTTTAATTTTTATCAAATATGAATATATGATGTTTTAGCAAAAATGCAAATGAATACAATGCTATGCAATTTCTCTTCCCCAAGGATTTTGTCAATAACACATTGTTTTAATAAATTAGAAGTTTTTATCATTGTTTATTTAGCTTTTGGAGGGACAAAATGTGTTTCATCCCATCAGGTATCATTATGAGTTTTGTCATTTAATTAGCCAGTTTTATAATTGTAAATGTGATACCTGACATCCTATACATTGAGGCACAAAATTGATCAATGAAACAATCATGATTCTCTTCCATTGTCCTTAAAATAGTAAAAGTAGGATCAGTTTGTATAGATTATTATTTTAAATAAACAATCAGAGAAAAATGTACAATACATGTATTTTGACAGCAATGAGAAGCTTTGGTTGCCATTCGTTTTTTAAAATATGCAATTTTTCCACTGCAGCCACCAATGAACATACACTCTATCGTGGTGCAAGTCCAGTGCATCAACAAAAAAGTGGGTACCGTTATCTACCATGAAGTTCGAATTGTAGTCAGAGACAGGAATGACAATTCACCCATGTTCAAGCATGAAAGCTACTATGCTGCAGTGAATGAGGTCAGTTTTCATCTACTTATTCTTTGTGTCCTTACTATTGATACATGAAAGTAACTGTATTCTATATTATTTTGAAACTATTTCTATATAATAATAGTGTTCTCTGCTTACAACTATGATGAAAACATTTTAAGGGATAGTGTTTTAGAAGACATAAGGTCTGAAAAACTGATTAATTTTAGGACTTTATTTTACTACAGGAAAATATATTTATAAAAATGATCAATATATTGGTGATTTTGCCCATTTTGGATAACTTGATGTCTCAATCTGCATACATACTTACTTGAGGTCCAGCCTGAATTATTTACTCTCATTGTAAAGTGTGGTTGAAGCATTAATTAAAAACTGGAAGAAAAATACCATTGAGATTTTATTAAAGTTATTGCCCCAATTTTGAAATCAAGTTCTTGCATATTATAAAAATTAAATATAAATTACAACTAAATTCTTGTGTGAAAATGGTAATCAAAATTTTAAAAATTGAAAATGTAATATTTCATTTTTATGATAGCATTTTTGTTGTTTGTTGCTTTGGTTTGGTTTCTTGTCCCTTTGATTCAAAATCCATGAACTGAACACCCCTTTAATTTACTTCTTAAACAATGGTTACTCTACTAATTTTTTTTGTTACTCATTAAGCTAGAAAATATGTCTACTGTACCTCTAGTGTCATCTATTTACTTAAATATGCCAAACATGAATTATATTTTAATAGTCCATATTTTTGCAGATCATATTAACTCCCAAGATTTTCTTTTTTTATTAAGTTTAAGAAATGTGTATTTATTTTACAGGAGGTGATCAGTATAATTTAGATATGAAAAAGCACTGGGAGTTTAACCTCTACAAACTTTCTAAAATTATTTTAAATGTATTTTATTTCTCTCAGTATTTTCCTAATTTTAAAATATTTGTTAAAATGATTCATTGTAATCCAAAAGGCAACTATAAATTTATCATGGATTTTTAAAAAGATATTTCCAAAATTAAAATACTGATTAGTGTCTCTTCTTATTGAGCATGGAAAAACTGAAGCTGAAGCAAAAGCATGATCCTTCTAAGTTACACAAATCCTTGATTTTATCATGCCTTCACTACTTATTAATGACCATTTTAAGTTCTAACCATTTCTATGTAAGTTATTTTACAAAAAAAAAAAAAAAAAACTGGGGTTATACTTACGGTGTTATATCATAACATTATAATCACAATCAGTATTTTTATGATTACATTAAATGTTACTTTCTTACATTTTTTGTAACATGTTCTACAAATATGTCAAAAATTCACAAAAATGTTAATACCTGTATCAAAATGATGAGGACGGATTATAACAAAATATATAATTCCTCTTTAGTGAACAAGGCAAAAGATGTCACACGTATTTTTCTTTTACTGGGTAATTGGAGACTGTAATTAGTTTTGGACAATTGTATCATCAAGTAACTAGTCTGGCTGAAGAACAGATTGCACAGCAATAATTATTGCTGATCTTTCTTAAGCGATGTTTCTGGTAGTGATTTATTTAATAACATGCGTCTATTTCGTTTGATAAATAAAAATCAAGTGCATAGTCAAGGCAGATATAATCCTTTCTTGACCTTGTGAAGAAATAATCTCAGGTTAATATAGAGATATATTTACCCCAATTTTTAATGCTTATTTCACAAAAAAGGGAAAATTGTAGTCAATATTAATGTGATGTTTTTATCACCTTGAATATAACCTTTTTTGTACTTTACTGATGTAACTTGATCTGATTTATTGGAGGAAACTGGTTGACACTTTCTGGAAAAATATTTCCTTATATTTTCTTGACTTTTAGATGGTTTACAGTCAGAAAGAAAGGGGGGAGGGGAAGGAGGAAAAGGGGATTCAAATTTTGAGTTATTTTATAACTACAGTTTAGATAAGCTTTCTATTTATTTTGACTTGGCTTTTAAATATTATCACAGCAATGTTCTGTAATTCTTAATAGATTACATTTAGCACACAATTTCATTGTATTAAGTAGGATGTAACTTTATTAAAGTGACATTTTGTAACCTTTCTCAAATTATGACAGATTGTAATCTTTGTAAAAAATTTCTTTGCTTTTAAGACGGGAAGATGCTTAATTTGGTCATTGACTATGTTTCTTTCTTGGAAAATTTGCCTTTATATATATTTCACTAGTTTACATGACTTTATGCTTTATTACTCTGTAGTTTTTTATTTTATTTTGATTACTTAAGTTCAAATATCGATAGAAGTATATACAATATTAGTGAAATAATAAATAAAATATATTATTTTGTTTTTATTTTTTAATTTTTTTTTTTTTTTTTTTATTTATACATACAAGCTGGGGTACAGGCCAGAGGTGTGGGGCGGCGAGAGGGTTCACCAGAGACAGAGTGGGGAGCAGAACAGGCAGATCAGAACTACACTGCTGAGGGGAGCAGCGGGCAAGGCAGGAGAGGTCTGCCATGCCATGTGGGATTCTCCCTGGCCGGGCGTCGAACTCGCGTCACCGCTGCCGACAGCTCCACAGCGCAGCGCTTAACCGCTGCGCCACCAGGGAGGCCCCTGTTTTTATTTTTTAATTTAATCTTATGTTCATTCTTTAAAACATTTCTTTGATTAGTCTTTGAAAGATTTCACTAAAATTTTGTTTAAAATATTACAATAACTATATGATCACTATTTTTATAATCCAATAAATAGCTTATTATTAGGGGACTCACCTTGAATAAATTTAAAAATAATGACATCTTTTCTTCAGATAATTGTTTTAATATGGAAAGCTTTATATGTGTAATAAAGTGACTTTTACTTATTTACTGGAACACCAGGGGTTGAATTAGAATTATAGAAGCGTGGGTGATAAAAATATGATTTATGAAATTTACATAATGAGGACTACACATTGCCTATAGTATGTATAAATTCCTATGAATGTTATGTTAATACAAAATATTTTATAAAAGCATAGGTTTTAAGTTCAAAAGATTTTTTTTTTGCTTCTCATATGTTTTAAATAATAATAGGACAATCTTTTGACATAAGTATTTTTAGATAAACTATGGCCCACAAGTCAAATCTGGTCTGTCACTGCCCAATGTTCCGTGAAATGTCAATGTCCATAAATAATGGCAAAACAGACATGTCCATTCATCATGTACAGTCATGTGCTACATTACCAGAGTGGAATAGCTGCAATAGAATCAGTATGCCCAGCAAAGCTAGAAATATGTTTACTGAAAATGTTCACCCCATCACTCTACTTGAAATGTAAGAATATATCAAATAGTTGTACAGAATATAAGTCTTGATACATTTCTTTTACAATGGATTCCTAGAAACTTGGCAAAATATGCTTCAGAGGTAATTAAAAGGGAGAACCCAAAGAAATTCCAATATTCAACTTCTTTGAACTATAAAAATGACAACATTCCACAAGTAGCATGTTAAATATATTTTCATGCCACTGTATTATAGCAATATTTATATTGTAACCTTAGACTAATCAGAATATGTTCTTCATGTTTCTCATCAGCACTGTTTTCTCCTGATGGTGTTTTGACTTCTGGAAGGGTGGTTCCCTTTCTATTCCCTTCACGGTTTTAATATTTCTGATGACAGTCTGATTGTTGTTCCCTTATAATTTATCCTTTATTTTCTTGATTTTTTTAATTTGACTTATATCCTTTACATTATCGTGTTTTCCCCGTAGGTTTTCCACCACCAATTCACCCGTGAACCAACCATCACCATAGTCCCCTTTGCACGGTTCTCCCCTATTTTGATCTTTCTTCCTCCCCCTGCCCTGTAGAATGTCTCTTATCTGTGGTGACCTGCTAGTTTTTGCTTTTGTTTATGTTTTGTGTGCTGTTTTCTCCTTCTGATAGCACATTTCGCTCTCTTACATTCCTCCTATAAGTGATACCATTAGATATTTTTCATTTTCCTTCTGACTTATTTCAATGAGCATGATCCCTTCTAGCTCCATCCATGTTGCTGAGAATTGCATTAGTTTATCATTTTTGATTGCTGAATAGTATTCCATTGTGTACATGTAACACATCTTCTTGATCCAGTCATCAATTTTTGGGCATTTGGGTTGTTTCCATGTTTTAGCTATTGTAAATAGTGTCGCAATAAACATAGGTGTGCATGTGACCTTTTGGATTAATGTTTTTGCGTACTTTGGGGATATTCCTAGAAGTGGAATTGCTGGGTCAGTCATATGTAGGCTCCATTTTTAGTTGAGAAATGCCATACAACTTTTCACAGAGGATGGATCAGTTTGCATTTCCACCAACAGTGTAGGAGTGTTCCTTTTTCTCCACATCCTCTCCAACATTTGTTGTTTTCTGTTTTTTTTTTTTTTAATATGTGCCATTCTTGTTGGTGTAAGATGATATCTCATTGTGGTTTTTATTTGCATTTCCATGTTTGTTTGTTTTTTTGTTTTTGTTTTTCTGCCTGCCTCTCCTTAAGCTGTCCTGGATGTTGATTCTCAACAGCTTTTCCATTGTTTGTCTTAGTGTATGTCTGTCTGGTATTTTTTGTGTCTGGGACTTTTGGGGCCTCTGTCTGGATCACAACTTCTTGTTCATTTCCCAGATTGTGATGATTCAGAGTGATTGACTCTTAAATAGCTTTCCTATGTCTTTCTATTTTTCTTCTCCTTCTAGGATCCCCATGGTATGTATATTATTATATTTTAGTTGTCTCAGAGAGCTATTACACTGTTTTCAGTTTTTTAAATTCTTTCTTCTCTACCTTGTTCTTTTTTGTGTTCTCTAATATTGTGCTTTTGAGCTTATTAATTATCATCATTGCTTATGTTTGTCTGCTATTCAGGCTCAATTGTATTTTTAAAATCATTTATGGAATTTTTAACTTCATTATTTCTGAGGGTAGCTGCTTCATATTATTATCATCTATATTTGTTGTTTTTTATATCCTACATTATTTTTTTAAGTTCCAACAGCAATATGATCATTGTTGCCTTGAATTACTCTTCTGTCATGCTTCACAACCACACTCAATTAGAACTCCTTTTAGGGTTATTTTGTTCTGGCATTTTCTACTATGTTCAGTCTCCATATTTTATTTTTCTGGGTGTTAGTAAGAGTATATTTTCAACTGTTTTTGCATCTATATAATTAAGAATATAGTTAGGGGACTGGCACTGGTGAGGTATAGTAGGTATAAAAGGGCTGGGGCAATAGACATCAAAGCATCACCTCCAATAGACTCAAGAATTTGAACTTCCTATTATGAATATTTCTTTGTATGTGGGGGTGATGGCAAGTTTTTGGATATTTCATCCTGGAGTGGGAGAGTTCTGGAAAGCTTTTAGTAGCCTCTTCTCTAGGAAAGTTCAAGATCTCTGACTCATCAGGTTATAACTGTTCTATGTTATAAGCCTCAGATTAAAAATAAAAATCCCTATGATCATATTCATTTTTCTCTCCTAAAAATATTGAATTATATTTGAACACCTATTTCATAGATTTAATGAATACATGCAATGAATTTTAAAATGAAATGAAGAAAAACACTTATTTTCAGATAAATCTTACTTATTTTTCAACTATTTTAAGAGACAATCTATAATGGATAAACTTTATGCCACTATTTACACCTGATATTATACATGTATGCATTCATTACACATCTTCCCTATTAAAAATGAATCATAATTCGAGCTGACTTGGTTTTGTTCATTGTGTAGATAGGGTCTGGCATATTTGTAGAAGTTCTATGAAAAGTGTTATAAACTAAAAGAAAAAGCACAGTCATGAAATAGGAAAGTGTTGTGTAACATATTTTTCACTTTGATTTTTCCTGAGATATTGGGTTGTCAGAAAGTCATGGCATTTTTTTCTATGTTTTTTTCAAGCAAAAGTGTGTCATGACTTTCCTGACAAACCAATACTTACAGAAAATAGCTTGTTTTGAGTTAAGTTTGAAAAGAATGCCACACATGTTATAGTTTTCTAAGACATAAGTGAAAGCTTTCCACATTATTATATAGGTTAATATAACAGTATGACACCAGAAGAAATACACATTTATTTAAATTTGGTAAATGCAAATTATAGAACTTTTTATATAACTCAAGGGGAAGTTTATATGTTTATGTGAATTATTTTTATTTTATATAACTCTAGGGGGGAATTATTATTTTATTTGAGTATGACTTTCATACCACTAGAGAATCTTTACCCTACTTTTCATGTACCATAAAAAGTTAAGTCATACTGATTAAATGATACTAATGTGATTATATGCTTCCCCTTTGACCAGAAAGCTCTTTGTTTTTCTCTGTAGGCATAGTGTTATCATGCTCAATGGAAAATATCTCAAGAGTATCAGTGAACTCAATAAATCTGAGTTAGATTGAGTTCTCTTTCTTTTATCCTTAATAATAAGAAACTTTAAAGGATGCTTCATAAATATTTGATTAAATTCCAAGTATAATTTTGGAAGATGAATAGTAGCAGTTAAATATCACCTTGTATTTCTAGAACATTCGAGTTGTTTTATAATTACTAATATTTCAAAAAAGTACAACTTACGTCCTGGTTAACAGCTTAAATATCTATAAAATTCAGACGTAAAAGTTTTAGTATTTATTTTTCTTTTTATTAGTAGGCACACTCATTAGAACTTAATTTCATGAAAGTTCAATTTTAAATTTGTTCTTATTCAAAGTTGGCTTTCTGTTTCTTCCTGATTCAGGCTCAGGTAATTGTATATTGCTAAGAATTTGCTCTACCAGAATCCTCTTCTTGTAAGATTGTTTTCCAATGTTTTTCTATAAGACAGCAGAAAGTTGAATCTGTTATTTTATCCAACCTAACCATCTGTGTCTTTTAATTGTTGAATTCAGTCCTTTTACATTTAAAGTGATTATTGATATTGGAAATTCGTCTATTGTGATTTTGTCCTTAATTTTGTTGTTTTATATATTTCCTTGTTCAATGCTTTATGGGTGCTCTTTTGTTTGATGTATATATGAGAGTTCCTTTCAACATTACTTAAGTGGGTGGTTGGGGTCTAGTGTTTGCACTTAAGCATCCATGTATCTGAGAAGGCCTTTTCTCTGTCACGTCTGTAGGAAAGTCTCGAAGGATAGAGTATTCTTGCTGGCGTAATTTTATCTCTAAGTATTTTTTTAAGATTTAGTTATTTTATGCATACAAGAAATGGAGTGTAGGCTGAGGTGTGGGGGAATGAGAGGATTGACCAGAGACAGAGTGAGGAGCAGAATAGGTGGATTGACTGAAATACACTGCAGAGGGAATAGTGGGCTGGACAGGAGAGGTCTGTTGTGCCATGTGGGTTAGCTTCCTGGCTAGAGATTGAACTCCTGTTTTAGTGGCTGCTGATAACTTCATAGTGCTGAGAATTAACCCTTTGCACTCCCAGGCAGGCCCATCTCTAAGTATTTTTATGACATTTCATTCTCTTCTTGACCAGAGTGTTTCTTTAGAAATAGCAGATGTTAAGTTGATCAGGCTTCTTTTCTAGGTTACCTGATTCTCCCTGGTCAATTTCAATATTCTTTTTTTGTCTTGAACTCTTGGAATTTTACTACTATGTTTTTATGTAGGACTCAATACATTTAGGCATTCAAGTGTTTTATAGCTTCATGGACTTGTATATTTAATTTCTTCTCCAGTTTTGGGAAGTTTGCCTCTATTATTTCTTCAAAGAAGTTCTCTGTTCCTTTCTCTTTCTCTCTTTTCCCCCTGGGATATCTATATTTCTTGCCTTGCCCTTTTTGTGGATTCAGATAATTCTTGAAGTGTTTTATTGTGTCTTTGTTTCTTTGTGCCTCTCTTATTTCACCTTAATTCTTTGTGCATTATCTTCTTCAGGACTGCTGATTCAATCTTTCATTTGGTCTTTTTTACTTTCATAGCTTTCACCAGAATTTTTTATCTCTTCTATTGATTTTATTTTTGCAACCTTTATCTTTTATTTTCTTATCTTCTGGAGATTTGTACTTTCTCTTTGATGTAGTAGTCCCCTATGGAATAAGGGTCCTGGTTTATTTATTTTTTTCCTTTTACCACATTATTTGCTTTCTGAATATAAAGGATACAGAGCTTCCATTTTTCAGGTGGATGACACTGTATGTCAGGAAAAATCAATCTGTAGCTGGATCTTCTGTATTGGGTAGGACAAGGCCCTAAAAGATACTGTTGCTGGTGGGAGTGTTGATCATGTGTAAGTCTCTTACCTGTATGACCACTGCTAGCCCTCTTCTCTGGATTTCAGAGAAATCCATGTCTCTGCTTTCTGCAGGCAGTGCTTTCGATTCAGCCCTTGGAGCTTGACTGTATGCACTTGGTCCCCATATCCACCCTTTCCTGGGGAAATTGGTGGGGTGAGTTGCTCATTTCTGAGCTTTATCTTTCTTATGGTGAGTCGTGGCTCTCACAACATTGTTGCCTGTATCTCCTATGGTTTGATTGACAGCAAGCAATTTCTCCCTCTTTTTTTTTTTAAGATTTTTTTATTTATACATACAAGCTGGGGTACAGGCCAGAGGCTAGGGGCGGCGAGAGGGCTCACCAGAGACAGAGTGGTGAGCAGAACATGAAGATCAGAAATACACTGCTGAGGGGAGCAGCGGGTGTGGCAAGAGAGGTCTGCGGCACCATGCAGGAGAAGTCTGCCGCACCATGTGGGATTCTCCCCAGCTGGGCATCAAACTCGCAACACGTGTGAGCTGACAGCGCAGCGCTCAACCGCTGCGCCACCAGGGAGGCCTCAATTTCTCCCTCTTCAATGCAGCTATTAACTGGGATTTCTGCCCAGGTGGAAGCCTCTCCCTAACTCATGTTTTTTGATATCCAACATTGAATTAATTCAGCATCTCTGTTGTATGCAGTCACTTTTGTTCCCTAGTGATCATGATACACTCTGGTTTTGCCCACATGGTGGGATCCTCTGTGTCTAGTACCTGTCTGGACTTATGTCAGTCCATCTCCCAGGAAGAAAGTAGGGACCTTCTGATGCCATTTTCCCTGATCCTCAGAAACCTCACCAGTTTCTTTTCACCAGGTACAATTCCCTTCCCAGTGTCCTTTTGTTATTTTCAAAATTGTATCATTACCTAATAAGAAAATTTTGGTTAAAACACTATATGATTTAGGAGTATAGTTTCCATCTCTTTAGATGTATTTTAGTTACCACACCATACCTAACACCAAGCACCCATAGTCCTCTTCAGTATCCCATTGAGCTTCTTCCCCCATTTACTCCTCACCACCTACCGTCTCTTTCTGGTAGCTTTAATTCTGCAGTCAGATTTCTTGGGTGTGTTTTGGTTTATTTTTATTATTTTTAGTTTTTTTAAAGATTTATTTATTTATGCATACAAAGCTGAGGTGTAGGCCAGAGATGTGGGGTGATAAGGGGATTCACCAGAGACAGCGTGGGGAGCAGAACAGGAAGATTGACTGAAGTACACTGCTGAGGGGAGCAGCGGGCTAGGCAGGAGAGGTCTGCTGTGCCATGTGGGAATCTACTTGGCTGGGTATCAAACTCATGCTGCAGTGGCTCTGAATAGCTTCATAGCGCTGCGCTTATTAACCTGTTGCATCACCAGGGAGGCCCTGTTTTGGTTTAGTTTAATTAGTTACTTGACTTCTTTACAATCCACATATGAATGAAATCATCCATTATTAGTCTACTACTAACTTAATTTGCTTAGCATAATTCCCTTCAGTTTCATTGACACTGGTCACAAATAACAAATGACAAGATTGTTTCCTTCCTTCCTTCCTTCCTTCCTTCCTTCCTTCCTTCCTTCCTTCCTTCCTCCCTCCCTCCCTCCCTCCCTCCCTCCCTCCCTTCCTTCCTTCCTTCCATCCTTCTTCTGGTAGCTAAGTAGTATTCCATTGTGTATATATCACATCTTTTTAATATGCTCATCTTTCATTGGATACTTATGTAACTTCCATTACTCAGACTATCGTAAATAATGCTGCAATTAATATAGGAGTGCATATATGCCTTTTAATTAGTGTTTATATATTCTTTGGATAAGTGCCAAGGAGTGGAGTTGCTAGATCTTATGGAAGATGGGTTATTAATATTTTGAGAAAACTCCATACTTCTTGTCAAATAACCTGGACCAAGCTACAGTCCCATCAAAAGTATATGAGGGTTCGGCCTCCCTGGTGGCACAGCGGTTGAGCGCTGCGCTGTGGAGCTGTCGGCAGGGCACGTGATGCTAGTTTGACGCCCAGCCGGGGAGAATCCCACATGGCGCTGCGGACCTCTCCTGCCTCGCCCGCTGCTCCCCTCAGCAGTGTATTTCTGATCTGCCTGGCCTGTTCTGCTCCCCACTCTGTCTCTGGTGAACCCTCTCGCCGCCTCAAGCCTCTGGCCTATACCCCAACTTGTATATATAAATAAATAAATCTAAAAAAAAAAAGCACATGAGGGTTCTTTTTCTCCACATCCTCCTTAACACTTGTTGTTTCTGGTGCTTTTAAATGTTTTTTTCTTACAGGTGTCATGTAGTTTCTCATTGCAGTTTTGACTTGCATTTCCCTAATGATAAGCGATGATGAGCATTTTTTTCAAATGCCTGTTGGTCATGTCTTCTTGGTGAAGTGCCTATTTAGCTCTTCTGCCCATTTTTTAATTGAGTTGTTTATTTTTAATTTGTTGAGTTGTATGAAATCTTTTTATTCTCCAATATCAGTCCCTTTTCAGATGTATAGTATGCAAATATATAAATAAATAGATGAATGTTAGATATAGCACATAGTATCAATAAACATACAATATAATGTGCTTATATAAGTGTGTGTGCTTATATAGCATATTCTCATGCTTATAACATAGTCTACATATTTATGTACAAATATGAAACAGTTTTTCTATATTATACCATCGAAAAGTAAATTGCACACATGAATCACCTTAGGCTCTTAATTAATCACATATTTCCTAAAGCAAGGTTATTCTCCTAGATAAATTTATTATAACCATCAATATCTGAAAATTGCATTAATAAATAATTAGTATGTAATACATAGACCTCATTCATATTTTGTTTGTTTTTTCCAATAAATTCCATTGTAGCTTTGAGTCAATTTTTTATCACACATTGCATTTACAGTTCATGTCTTCCCAGTTGCACCCTTAATTCCTTAGAATTTCCTTGGCTTTAATAATTTTATGAAGTTTTAAGAGTGGGATATTATTCTTCAATCAGATTTATCTATTTTTAATGAACATAGACGTTTGTGCAATTGTATCTCAAAAGTGACACCATATTCTTAACAGCTCATAATATCATAATGTTAATGTTTCCCAGTACTGGTAATGATAGCTTTTATTATATTGGTAAAATAGTTTATTCAGATTTTTCTGCTACATATATATACTAATTCTATAGTATATGTTACTTACTTAATAATCCCATCACTTACAGGGAACTACTTTAAGAATTTGTTAACTATCCTGTTCCTCATCACTCAGCATTTCCGTTGTTATTTATCAAACATTGATTTGTTGAAAGACCTTTGATGATAATTCAAATTTCTGTGGTCAGATACATTTTCTCACTCTTTGCTCCTTCAGTTTTTATTAAGTGCTTTTTCAGTGATTATGCAGTCCATTAGCAATAAGTTTTGATTATTAATGAAATGCTTTACATATGAAATTATGGTGAGTTTTGGAATTTATTAAAAATTTGCTTGCTGAGAACCAACTTATTTTTAATAGCAATGATTATTTGAGTTTTCCAAAATGCAGACACAATCCCATTTCTCTTCCTTTTCTGTTAAATATCTTAAAATTAATTTGCCTTAGGGTCACGAATAACTCTTCTGTGATGGAATGCATCATCCCAATTCAGTCACTTCAGTTTCTCTTTGTATCTTGGGTTCTGTTATGTGCCAAGTTATATTTATTTTCTCTTTCCTTTCCTCTCTTCCATAAATGTTTATTAATTAAAAACTCTGGGACTTTCACAGTGATGGCAAATTGATACTTTGAAGTTAGACAATATGTATTAGAATTCTTATCTACCAAGTACTAGAATTGTGACATCAGGCAGGATATCCTTTAACCTGTGATACCTTAATTATAAAATAAGTATAACATCAAAAATTTTATGAAGTTATATTATGGATTAAAATAGATATTGCCTTTAAAGTCCTTAGTGCAGTATTTATTTGGCAACCTTTTCTTACAAATAATCTCTACCTGGAAAATATACTTTAGAAATAGTGATATATTTGAAAACCAAGGAGATGTGCACAAAAGAAATGTAAAATGCATCATAAACAGGCAGCAATTAGTGAAATATCATCACGGAGAATCTCAGATTTTTCTCACGATGGTGCAATGGCATTATCTCTGAATCTATCCAACTTGAGCTTTTAAGTTCCTGATTAAATTTGTCTCAGCTTTGTGCCATTCTTTCACATTTTATCATGACTACACCTTCCATTTAATACATATCAGTCCTTCCGGTACATCTAAAAGCACAGATAGTTTCCATGGTGAAACATAACAGTAAAATCCCAAATATAATTATGTTTTTTTACATTTTATATGTATTTTATGTAAATGTATATATGTAAATTATATGTAAATATATATATACATTTTATATATATTTTATATGTTTTGTTTATAATTTCTAGATACAATTAGTTAACTTTTATACAAGTTCAAAAAGTAATTTTTAAAGATACATGGTTCATGATATTGGAAACTTATTGAATATATTTAACTTTCTAATGGATAAAAATCACAGGAACTTCAAAACTATTTCCATTTGCAGAATTTCCTTGAATATATAGTACTAAGATCTAATCTATAGTGCACAAAAATATCTGAAGAAAGGAATGAAAATAAGTCTTAGTTCCTTATGCTTGTTCCTGTTTTTCTTCTCCAGGGGATTAGTCACATTCTTTCTGGGAAGCAGGAGACAGGTAAGAGAGGAAAAGAGATTATGGGAAGCAAAAGAAGTAAATTAAAAATGTATTTTCCACTTTATAGCAAGTGAATGGGAATGACTCTTTGAGCTATTTTAAAAAGATTCAGGTATTCAACCGTTCATCAACTTTGAATTTAACAAACTATTAGATATATATTTTTCTTTCTCTATATGCATACACATATCCAATTTAAGTATTTTTTTCTTCAGCAAACATGAGTAGAACAACTTACCAATCAATAATAATAAACTTTTCTAATTTTTAAGATACTTATCCACCAGAATTTGTGCTTAATAATTTCTTCAAAGGACATGATTTTCAATATTAATTTTCTAGCTCTCATGATAAAAAATAGAGTCAATATCTTATTCACTGGTACAAAAACTATATCTCATTTTTTTGTTTGTTTATTTATCCATTTTTAAATTGTTCATTTTTGTACAATGTTTAATCCTTCCTCTCAGGTATTGTTCCCATAAAATTATCATCACCAAGACACCTGTGAACAATCACCATAGTCTCTTGTACTCTTCCCTTTTGTTTTGACCCCTTTCCATCCACCTCTCCTAATGAATGTCTCCAATTTATAGTTTGACTGCTAGCTTTGTCCTTTTTCTTTTTTCAAAAATTATATTATTTATTAAGGGAACATAAGGAACAAATGCAATCTCTGTCTTAAATTTTCTTTTTGATAATAATAAATCATGACAAGATAATGTCCTCTGGATGCAAATTAAAAAATGGGTACTATTTGCTATCAATTCTTGAAAATTCAAAGATAAACTTTAGATATTTGATTATAATTAATGCTAGAGTAAAAACACATTATACTAACAATTAGTATAAAACCAACACAGTGATCACGAAACAATAATTTGATAAATTCTCAGTAAATAATCATAGATTCAGAGATAATGTAATTTCATCATTGTAAGAAAAAAACTCAAGTTCTCAACAATATTCCACTAATTACTATCTGGTACAAATTCATCTCTCCATTTTTTCGTGTGTAGACTCATTTGATTTTCTAATACATCACTACTTCTAAAGCATATTTCCAAGACCAGGATAACTTGCAAGAGAGAATTATAAAATTATTTTATCTGTAGTAAATGTAAAAGGCTGAATCATAGTAAAAAAATTATAATTTGTATTTATTATTATGGAAGCTAATGTTCACATGACGCCATTTAAATAAGAGCCTGTAATATAGGTACACGAAGACATTTAAAAATAGGTCTTTTTTTTCCACAACTACATTAACTAACATTCAGGGATTTACAACGCCTGTGTACGGGAGTTGGGAAGTACTGTGGTTATTCTTTAAAGGATGGTAGAGTATAATCAAAGTTCCAGAAGAGTGTAGTACAGCTTCTTGCTGTTAAATCAGCAACTGTTGCAGAGAGCTACACAATAGTTACATAGACCTTGGAGTCTGGGTCTTACCTCTGAAAATCAAACCATTTGCTTTTGTTTACTGATGAGAAACTGGGATCATAGATGTGCTAGTCAATTTTCCAGAATATAGAGGAATATAGAGTAAATTATGATAGACACACATAATAGATAGCTATAGTCTTATATAGATTAGATATAGAAAGAGAGAGCTGTGATAGTTATAGAGACAGAGATAGAGTTGATAACAATAGAGAAAGGAGTGTCAAACAATTATAGATCCTGAGCAATGCTAAAATCTGCAGTGGGAAAGATGAAGATACAGGCAAGTCAGTGGTATACTTCCAGTCTAAGACCAAAGGCCTGAGAACCAGGGCACTTGATTGTTTAAGTTCCAGTCTAAGATTGAATCTAAAGGCAAGAAACATATACTCTAATGTGAAAACAGAAAGGGTGAGATAATGAATTCTTCCTGACTTTTTGTTTTATTTTGTTTTATTCTGTTTATACCAGAATTTAGCTTACTCAGTCTACCCATTCAAATGCAATCTCATCTAGAAAAACCCGCACAGACATACCTAGACAATGTTTACCCAAATATCTGGTCACATCATGGCCCAGTTATGTTCATATAAAAATTAACATCATAGGGATATTCTGTTTCTGCTACACAGATGTGAAAGAAATGAAATTGGGGTCTCAATGATAATTTAAAATGGACAGTTATTTTAAGTTTCACAGCAATGGTAATTTCTAAAGAATGTATTACCTGAATCAATTTTCAAATAGTGAATCAGTCTTGAGTATCTGGAATAAATCCCTTTCGGTCATGGTGCATAATTCTTTTTATGCATTGTTGGATTCAGTTTGCTGAAGTTTAGTTGAGGACTTTTGCATCTATGGTAATTAAAGATACTGGCCTACTTTTTTTTTTTTTAACTTGAAATGTTTCTTGAAATGGTTTATTACTAAAGTTATACTGGCCTCAGAATGAGTTAGGAAGTATTCGTTCTGTTTCTAGCCTGTGAAAATCATTGTAGAAAATTGGTATGAATTTTTTCCTTAAATGTTTGGTAGAATTTACTAGTGAAGTCTTCTGAGTCTCATGTTTTCTGTTTTAGAAGGTAAGCATTCTCGTTCCTTAATAGATGCAGGTGTATTTAGATTGTCTATTCTTGTTTTGAATTTTGTGCTTTTATTGAAAATTGTATATAATTCCATTTTCTCTGATTTATTTTTGGCTCCCATACTTGATTTGTCTTTTGTGGTTTTAACTGAGGATTTTTTTTTATAATATATATTTTTATTGTTATTTATGTCTTTTACATTTTGTATTCCCCTTGGGTAGCCCACCACCAATTCACCCGTGATCCATCTCCGTGGTCCCTTGTGTCCTTTTCTATTCCATTTTGTGCCCTTTTCCTTCCCTCCCTCCGCCTCCCTCCTCCACCCCCCACTGAGGATTTTTTATGATTACAATTTTTCTCAACACATAAGCCCCTAAACACATTAATGCTTCACAGCTAGTATGAGTACCTTAAAGTGACAAAACACATGTAATTATTCCTCTTTACACTGCTATTATTATTGACATACATTTCACTTTCACAAAAGCATAAACAAGTGTGTACAGACACACTCACATATACATACACCATAATATATACATAAATATATAACAGAGAATCCACTAGAAAAGTTGAAAAAAAAAAGCAGCTAAGGAGAAAATTGGAATCCTATGCAATGCTGAATTAATAGTAAAAAAATAAGTTTTTATTTTACCTTAGTTTATTTCTTACTAGATGCTTTTCCTTTTTATGTAGATCTGAGCTTATGACTAATATTATTGTGTTCTCTCCAAAGAACTTATTTTAATATAAATATAGCTCTATGGCAAACATTTTACCGGGGAAAAAAACACTCAATTTTTGTTAGTCTGAGGAAGTTTTTATTTCTCTGTCACTTTGAAGGAAAATATTGAGGATACATATTTCTAGGATTTTTCCCACTTTCAATGCTTTATTAAATATTAAAAATTTTCAATCTCTCCTAAAGGGAGAGAGTCATTCTACTCTCCCTTGTTTTCGTGATTTCTGAGGAAATATTCGATGTATTTCTTATTTTGCTTCTTATAGTATTTGTTTCTGTAGCTGGTGTCAGCATTTTCTTTACATTTGCTCTTCTGTAATTTGAAAATTATATGTATCAGCATAGGATTTGCTTGGCTTTATGTTCTTTTAATGGTCTCTGATTTTTTCTGGATCTGCGGTTTGCTATGTAACTTTAACTTGGAGAAATTCTCCATCATTATTTCAATAGTATGTATCTTCTATTCCATTCTCTCTTCCTCCTCTAGCATGCCCATGTGTAGGTTATAACTTTTGAAGTTGTTCTATATACTTGGGATATTCTGTTCTCCTTTTTCTCAGTCTTTTGTTATATTTTCTTTTCAGTTTTGGAAGTTTCTTTTGCTGTATCACAAGTCCAGAGATTCTGTCCTCAGTAATATTTAGTCTATTAATAAGGACATCAAAGACAATCTTTTTTTTTTTAAAGATTTATTTATTTATTCATACAGCTGGGGTACAGGCCAGAGGCATGGGGTGGCGAGAGGCTTCACCAGAGACAGAGTAGGGAGCAGAACAGGCAGATCAGAAATACACTGCTGAGGGGAGCAGCGGGTGAGGCAGGAGAGGTCTGCCGCACCATGTGGGACTCTCCCGGGCTGGGCGTCGAACTCGCATCGCCGCTGCCAACAGCTCCACAGCGCAGCGCCCAACCACTGCGCCACCAGGGAGGCCCAACCTTGTTTTTTATTTATTGGGGCTTGTTCTTTGGTTTTTTCTTAGGATTTCCATCTCTTTGCTTACATTGACTATTTGGTTTTGCATGGTGTCTACTTTATCCATGAAAGACTTTGGTGTATCAATTATAGTCATCTGAAATTCCAACCTGCTAATTTCAATATCCCTGACATGTTAGATTCTGATGTCCTCTCTCTCTCTCTCTCTGTCCAAATTCTACATTTTACCTACAAGGACGAGTTGGATTTTTTTTTTTTAATCTTTATTATTTGACTTGATGTACTGCGTAAAAGGCATTGCTCTAAATAAGACTTTAGTAATTGGGAATACAGTATTGGGGTGGGTTCATTCTGTACTCCTATGATTAGGTCTCTGGGGAAATCCTAATTTTGGAGCCCTTACAAGTTATTTTTCCCCTTGCTTCCTATAATTTTTTTTTTCCCTTTATCTTTGCCTTTTGATAGTTTGACAGTGATCTGCCTGGGTGTATGTGAGCAACCATCCTAAACCAAGCAGGTTCATCATCAGTCCTAGCTGACTTATTTTGTTAGTCGTTTTCATGATGTTGTTCACTGTGTTCCACTATACTCCACCAAAATCTATTGTACTCCGCCACACACCTCCACAAACCGTCACATACCGCCACGCCTACCACACCACACCGCAGTTCTCTGCTGTTGCTGTTTTATACCTCAGTCTTGGCTCAGGTGCGTCCAGTTTACACACACCCACACCCTTCTTCAGGTGCCCACCATCAGGCATGCATGTAGGCCTGCAAAGGTCCATCATTGAAGGGAGGGCAGAAAAACCTGATGATTTTTTCGTTACCCTACAGTGTAGATCATTTTGAATTTAAGAATTAGGTATTTTCTCTGCCTGCTGGACTTCCATACTTAATTCATAAGTTTGGGACGTTCTCATTTATTATTTTGTGGACTAGGTTTTAGAGTCTTGTTTTTCTTCCCCTTCTGGGAGTCCGATCATTCATAGGGTTCCTCTTCTATTTTAATCTGATATTATCATAGTTTTCTCATTTTCCTTTGTTTTGACACTCCCTCTTCTTCTAAATGCGCAATTTGAGTCTTCCACAGCTGAAGTTCCTCTTCTGACATTTTGATTCTATTCAATGAACTCTCTAATTTTGTCTGTACTTCATTCAGAATCTCTTTAAAAGATCTTTCTATATATTCATGTCTTTAGTGAAGAACTCTCCTTGTTCTTGGATCTCATTTCTGAAATCTTGCATCTGCCTATCTGCCTTTGACTGGACTTCCAGTATCTCAAGAACATTTCTAATATCTTTGTTTTGAAGTCATTGTCAGATGATTCCTCTATTTCTCTCTCCTTTATACTTGTGCCAGGACTCTGTCCTTCTCATTTTGCCTTCCCATCTTGTGTTGAGATGTCGCTTGCTTCCTAGACAGGCACCTTATGTGTTGCTATTTATGTGTGTGCATGTGTTTGGGGCTACTGAAAATTAATTTTTGTCCTCTTCTTAGTTTACCTCGGTGTGAGGTGGAGGACAGACTTTAATATTCAATGTTTGAGAACTGCCATTAGTCACCTTTACCTCTTGTTTTTGCCCCACAGTAAGTTGTACTCTATGTTTAGACTGTCTTCACTTTCCTCCCCACTCCCTGTGTTATTCCTTTCATCTAAGGGTCATGACCTGTGAAGCTTGGGCCTCCCTGCGGGAGGGGCAATGTCCGGGTCTCCAGGCTCCTACTCAGGGAATAATATGCACCTGGCTCAGAGGCTCCTCTGGGTGAGCAGCGGGTCCAGGTGTACCCAGTTAACACTCTGGCGTCCATCATGGCACTGCCCACTGCTCCACACTTGCCTCCGCTGCAGCTTCTCAGCCTGGGAGTTCACAAGCTTTTGTTTGCCTTCCTGGAAGATGTGTGAGTACACTCTAAAGTCCTCCTTTCTGCGTCTGGGCTTTTTATGGAGTGCGGCCTGGCTCTGTCTGCCTTTTCTTTGATCACTTTCGGGCGGGGGAGCAACCTGATGAGGTCAAGCTGCCCCAATGGCGGAGTTCCAGTTTTCTGGGCCCAGTTTGCCGAGCTCTTGCTGCTCTGAGTTGGGCCTTCGCCCACATTCATGTCAGGTAAATTATTTGAAAGAATTTTGCGTTATCCGGGGTTTCCCGCCACATGGCTTGGGTGTTTGACCCTCAGCCCTGGCATGCCCCCCCACCCTCCTCCTATTCTTTCCCCCTAGATGCCACTAACCTTGTTTTTTTTTTTTTATTTTTAACTTGCTGGGGAAGGCCTCAGGCAGTGTAGCTGGCTAGAAAGTGCTGGGTTTTTGTCGGAGAACATAGCAGGGATTTTTACCTAGTTGTTTTCCAGGGAGACAGTGATTCTAGCCTCTTTGTTCTGCCATGTTGTGTGTTATGATAATAAGTAAAATCGTTGGTGGTTTTAAGATTTAGCATTTAAAAGTTATTGGTTCTTAGACATGGTTAGATCTGTTCACTGTTATCTAAAAGTAGATGAGATTTAATGGAGGGTGAATTAAGCATATGCATAGATAGAGGATTTAAAAATGCAATCCCAAAGTAGATGAGCATGGTATTTTATATCATGCATCTTTATTTTTAAGTAATATTAAATATCATGAAATTACATAGAATATTTTGAAATGTTGCTGGGCACAAATTTGTTAAAAACCTACAGTAAACCAAAATACACTGCACTAAATAGTGAAATTTTAGTAATAATGATATATACAACTTTAGGTATTTTCCTTATTAAAATTGTGTGAATTTTTAACATGCATTGGTTATTAATCTTTTATAGTTATGTTATGTGCATAATTTCTTCAGTTCAACAGGATTTCTTTTATATCTTCCCACATTTTCATTGGCTGTGTGAAATCACTTTAACTTGAGATAATCCCAGTTGTTTGTTTTATTACTAGTTCTCTTGTCATAGGCCATGGGTCTCCAAAAACATTTTATTGTTGATGCCATAAACTGTATCATAAAACTTTTCTTTTATATATTGTTGCATGTCTCATATCTAAATCTTTAATCCATATGTAATTTGTGTCTGTGTGATCAAACTTCATTCTGTTAGATTGGCTTTCCAGTTTTCCCAAAACCATTTATACTGGGATTGTTCTTTCCTCATGTTATAGCTACTTTATCACAAATTAGGTATTGATATCTATGTACATCATTTCATGGCATATGATTATCTTTCATTGATGCATGTAGCTATTTCTGCATCAGTTCCATATTTTTAGTATTGTTTTACAGTAAAGTTTGATCACAGATAACGATATCTCCTTTTCACTCCTTTTTTCTCAGACAGCTTTTGCAATTTGGGTTATTTTTGGTCCATATAAATTCAATATCTTTAAAAAATATGTTGCTATTTGGGTGGGGATAACATTAAGTTTATATATAATTTTAGAAGGATAGTCATTTAGAGTGTATTGATTCATGAGCCATTCATGAGCATGGGCTATCTTTTAGTTATGTTAATATTGAGGTGCATTCTTTTTATAAAACTCTGTTATGAATGGAGTTTTTCTTGACATCTTTTGGTTCTTGTTAATTGTAGATTTTGGTGTGTTAATTTTATAACCTGACACTTTGCTGTATCCATTGTTTCTCAGAACCTTTTGTGTAGTCTTTAAGATTGTGAATAGTGATAGTTCACTTCCTTTCCTACTGGGATTCCATTTATAGCCTGTTTTTGTTTGCTTGTTTGTTTTTTCCTGATAGCTCTGCCCTAATGTTCTAATATTAACTAAATAGAAGTGGTAACAGAGGGTATTGTTGTCTTATTACTGGACTTAAAGGGAAATCTGAGAGTCTTTCCTCAATCAAATATTTTATTGATTGTTGGTTTGCATTATGTGGCCTTTATTATATTAGGGTAGTTTCATTCTATTCTCATCTTTTTTAGTGCTTTGGGTTATAAATAGGTGTAGAATATACCAAGTCCTTTCTTTGTAAATATTGGTATTATCATAAATGTGTATATATTATATATATATATATATATATATATATATATATTTACTTTGTTAATATGGTATATTACATTGACTTATTTACATATATTAAACCATCCTTACATCCCTGGGCTAACTACCACTTGATCATGATATATGAACTTTGTGATATACTGTTGGATTTTATTTCTTGGTATCTTATTGAAGATTTTGCACTTATATTCACCTTTCATTGTGGTATCTGGTTTCATTGTTAATGTAATGTTGGCAATACAAAGTATATTAGGAAGGGCCTCCCTGGTGGTGCAGTGGTTAAGCACTGCACTGTGGAACTATTGGTATGGCGACGGGAGTTCGATGCCCACATGGAGCGGTAGACCTCTCCTGCCTCGCCTGCTGCCCCCCTCAGCAGTGTATTTCTGTCAGTCTGCCTGTTCTGCTTCCCACTCTGACTCTGGTGAACCTTCTTGCCGCCCCACGCCTCTGGCCTGTACCTCAGCTTGTATGCATAAATAAATAAATCTTTAAAATATATGTGTGTGTGTGTGTGTGTGTGTGTGTGTGTGTGTGTGTGTATTAGGGAACTATCCCTCTTCTAATATTTTGTTTACTTGAAATAGTAGGTATGTAACAACTGAAAAACTAATAAATACAGGGAAAACTATGTATACATGGAGATGAGATGATATACTACCTACAGCTATTGGATAAAAGAGGGAACATACTATGTGAAATAAGTTAGAAATTAAGTTAGAAATTTTCTTACATCACTGTTCATTTTTGTACAGTATTTGATTTCTCCCCTCAGGTGTAGTCCATGCAGTTCCCCCACTACCATAGGCCCCACGATCCATCACCATAGTCCCTTGTGCTCTTCAATCCCATTTTGACATCTCTCCTTCCCCCTCCCATGCTATAAGCCTCGGATCTATAGTCAGCTTGCAAGTTTATCTTTTTCCTGACACTGTGTTCCAGTTCCATCCATCTATGTTGCCACAAATGTCATGAGCTTATCTTTTTTGATTCTTGAGTTTATATTTTTAGAAACAGTTTCAACATGTTGGTAATTCTTTAAAGATTTGATAAAGTTCATTTGCAAGGGATTTTGATATTGGACTTTTGATTGTCAGAAGTGTTTTCATTGCTGTTTCAATTTCAATGCTAGTGATCAGTTATTGTTATATCTGTTTATTATAGAATTGATCTTACTAGACTATATTGACCTTGGAATTTGTCCGTATTGTCAAGGTTATAGAAGTTATTGGTTTATAGATATTTATAATAAGCTCTTATGATTCCTTTATTCCTATGCTATCTAATGTAATTTTTCCTCTTTCAGTCATGATTCTTATTGTTCATGTGTTCTCTATTGTATAGATAGGCATTTATATATAATTTGATCTTTATTTCATTTCTTTCCACTCTTATTTTTACTAGTTGCTTCTTTCACTAACTTTGATTTTTATTTGTTCCTTTTTTCCTCTTAGAAGTTGCTTTATATGTATTATTAGTTTATTTGGGATTTTCTAATTTTTAAATGTGAGCATGTATTGCAGCTCTCTTCCCACTTAGCTGCATTTCAAACCTTCTGGTTGTATACATCCTTTTTTTTGTTTGTCTTAAGATTTTTTTTTTTTATTTCTGTTTAAGTTTCCTCTCTTATCCAATAGCTGTAAGTAGTATATCATCTAGTCTCCATGTAGTATATCATCTAGTCTCCATGTTTACATAGTTTTTCCTATATTTGTTAGTTTTTCAGTTGTTACATGTCTATGTAGCTTTGGGATTGCATTTTTAAATCCTCCATATATGGGGCTCAACCGCTGCACAGTGGAGCTGTCGTCAGCGACGATGCGAGTTCGACGCCCAGCCGGGGAGAATCCCACATGGTGCGGCAGACCTCTCCTGCCTCACCTGCTGCTCCCCTCAGCAGTGTACCTCTGATCTGACTGTTCTGCTTCCCACTCTGTCTCTGGTGAACCCTCTCACCACCCCACGCCTCTGGCCTGTACCCCAGCTTGTATGTATAAATAAAATAAAATCTTAAAAAAAAATCCTCCATATATGCACATGCTTAATTCACCCTCTGTTAAATGTCCTGTGTCAATGGCCTAGCCCATTCCGTCCCCTGCACATGATTCACTTCTACCCTGTTCCCTCTGCTATCCAGTGTTTCACAAGACTGATTGTTCTTGCTGCGCTCTGTTTAAATGTATGTATTTTTTTATTTTTAATATTCCTTTGATAAGTGAAACCATCTGTCTTTCGATTTCTAACTTATTTCACATAGTATAATAACCTCAACTTTTCTGTAGATGTCTCTTAAGACTTTTTAGTCTAAAGTTCATTTAAGATTATTGTTTCCTTGTTTTTTTCTTTGACTTGGTCATCTTTCCGTAACTTTGGAGGGGGTATTAAAATCCCCTGTTACTGTGCTGTTAATATCTCTCTTTAGTTCCTTCAGTAATTATTTTATGTATCTTGGTGCTGCATCATTCAGTAGCTATATATGTATTTATGAGTGTTCTTTCTTGTTGTAGTAGAGCCTTAATCATGCTATCAGGTTAACCTTTATTTGTTAGTACTTCTTTTTTTTTTTTTTTTTTTATACATACAAGCTGGGGTACAGGCCAGAGGCGTGGGGAGGCGAGAGGGTCCACCAGAGACGGAGCGGTTAGCAGAACAGGCAGATCAGAAATACACTGCTGAGGGGAGCAGCGGGCGAGGCAGGAGAGGTCTGCCACGCCACGTGGGACTCTCCCCGGCCGGGCGTAGAACCCGCGTCGCGTCGCCGCTGCCGACAGCTCCACAGCGCAGCGCCCAACCACCGCGCCACCGGGGAGGCCCCCTATTTGTTAGTACTTCTTTTGATTGGAAGTTTATTTTACCTGAGCTAAGAATAACAGCTGTTCCTGAGCTTGTTTGATTTGTTTTACATTTGCTTGTAGGGCTGACTTTCTGTCTTTTACTCTAAGTCTGCACTTGAATTTGTTGTTAAGGTTTCCTATAAACGACAGAAGGTTGGACTTTGTTTTGAAATCCATTCAGCCACTCTGCACCTTTTTACTGGTGAATTCAGACTATATATATTTAAGGTGATTATTGATACATAGGTGTTTATAACCATTTTTTTAAATTTTAGTTTTTCTTACCTTTTTATTTGGTAAGATTTCCATTTTATCTTTTGTTTAGGTTTCATTTTATTATCAAATATATTACTTTTTTATTTGTTTAATAATAATAGTATACTTATTTGTTTTATCTTGAAGATTCTACTTAGGTTGGTATATGATGGACTATCTGTGGAATTCTTTGGAAAGCTGCTTTAAGATGCATATAATGGGCCACATTATTGCTCTTCTCCTCCATGTTATATGGATTATGTTTGTTATCTCTATATCCATTGTTCTCTTTCTTTATAATAACCCCTTTAAGACTTCTTTTGTGTGCTGCTTTGTGTTGATAAATTCTTTTAGTTTGTGCTATTTGGTCAAGCTCCTTACACTTCCATCTGTCTTGATTATTAATCTTGCCGGTCAAAGGAGTCTAGGGTGGAATTCTTTTCTTTAAGGACATTAAGAATTTCTTCTTAATACTCTTGTGCTGGTGATATTTGTATTGCAAAGTCTGCTGAGAGTCTGATTGGTGTTTCTATTAAGTTAATCCTTTTTTCTTTTGATGATTTTAATATACAGTCCTTATTGGCTTTCTACAGCCTTATTATATGTCTTAGTGTGTGTGTCAAGTGTATTATTTCTATTTCATTTGGGGCTCCTTGGCCTTCTGAGTCACAATGTCTGGTTTATTTCTCAATTTGAGGTGATTCTCAGCAATCATTCCTTTAAAAAAGTGTTCTATGCCTTTGTCTTTCTCTTCTCCATTTGGTACCCCAATATAGATATAATTTTTCTTTTAGTTATTTAAGAGTGTTCTCACACTATTTTTATTTTTAAATTTTTTTCTTTATGTTGTTTAATTCTGTATTTTCTGATATTGTGTTTTCAAGGTCATTAATTATCTCAAATACTTGCACTTGGCTGTGTTGAGACTGAATTGTATTGTTTCATTCAGTTATGGTATTTCTTATCTCTGCTTCTTTTAATTGTAACTGTCTTTTTTCTCAGTATATTTGTTCCTGCTTTATAGCCTCCATGTTAAAAAAAAGTGTTGTGTTGTTATAACAGTTATAACTTTTGTCATGCTCTGCTTTTCAGCTGCCTTGAGACTTCTGTCGGGGCTATTTTTGTATCTTCATTTTTATTTTCAGTGAGTTGTAAGAGGGATAGACTTTCTGACTATTGTTTTGCACTCCTTTCTGCCAAACTGTTCATCCCAATGTGTCCTGTGGTTGTCCATTTTTACTGCAGGGGAACTTTGCTTTTTTTCTGCAATAACCTAGTTGTGAGTATAGGGAGTAGGCAAGCTTAGTGTCTTCATACTGTTGCTATTTTGTTGGACTCCTCTTTTGTAGTTTCTCCAAAGTTTACCTCTGAAAACTGCCTCCAGAAATATAGACTTTATAAATATTAAAGGTTTGTTTCTTTAAACAAAACTATCATTTTTCTAAATTAGATGTCACAAATTTGACTTGTCTGGGTGCTGTACCAATGAGTGACTTTTACATGACCTTTTATTATTTTAATTCGCTAAAACCTAGTGGCAAGCTTAGATGGTAGAAATTTCTTATAAATTAGAACATTAAAAGATTAGTAGCATAGACTGCACTTTCCCTTATCTCATACATTGCTGGGATTGAGTAGCAGCTACCTACTTGAAGGTGTTATGTGCTTCCTATTTTATCAACATTCACATAAGATTTATTTCATTAATTTACAGTATCTGCTAGAACTCTGTAGGCATTTGTATTTACAGCTACTAAAAATGGAAGTGAATGAGATAATTTCCTATCCCTCCCTCAAATGGCTTATCTATGAAGGAATTACATTTAATAATGATAAATTATATCTCAGAAAAAATTAAAAGCACTGCTCTGTAAAGGTCCAAAGTTTATGTTTTTTTGACAAAATTCATTTATTCATTGTGACAATGCAAATGATTAAAGAAATAAAGTGTGAAATAAAAGCACAACAAAAAGGGTGGCATATTCTGACATGGGGTGCAAAATGATATGTCAGGACTGTTTTAGGGGAAGTTGATAATTAATTGAAATGAAATGTATCTTATGAGAAGAATTCCAGATAAAAATTGAGAACTGGAGGCTGTTGATGTAGAAATACATAGTGCAAATAATTTCAGGTAAGAGAAAATAACAGTGATTTTCTGGAGATTAAGAAGAAATAAAGCCAGCAGGTCATATGCCAATCCTGAACTTCATGTGACACTAAATCTTATTGTTCTTGTTAAAATCTAAAATTAAAAGATATAACCATGTCTTCAGCTGTTCTCACGTGACTTTATAATCAACCAGTATTACACTGAAGAAATGCCCAGCTTTCACTCTGTTATGATAGAACAGTGGGTTATCCAGTCTCTACCTGTTCTTTATCAAACTTGACACACGTATAATTACCAATATGGATTTCATTGATCTCTCTGAAAGGGTTTCTGATTTTAAACTAAATTTCTCAAACTATGTAAATTCTAGTTTGCAGATAACAATGGATCAAGGATTTTTTAAGGAGGGAAGACACACATTTTATCTACAGGTTCTGTTAATGTCACTGTTCTAAATGTGTTTGACACTGAGAGAGGGCCTTCAGTTTTTTTGCCCAAAGCATGGACCAGAATGTTAGAAATGTCAACTTTAATAGTGTTATATATAGGGGCCTCCCTGGTGGTGCAACGGGTTAAGCGCAGCACTGTGAAGCTATTCAGAGTCACTGCAGCATGCATTCGATCCCCGTCCAGTCCAGGGAGTTTCCCACATGGTGCAGCAGACCTCTCCTGCCTCACCTGCTGCTCCTCTCAGCATAGTACTTCAGTCGATCTGCCTATTCTGCTCCCCACTCTGTCTCTGGTGAATCCTCTCACTAACCACACCCCTGGTCTACACCCCAGCTTGTATGCATAAATGAATAAATTTTAAAAAAATATAATTATTTATGTAAAGTTTATAAGTATCTTTTTAAACATGTTTTAAGTCTCCAATTGTAAGCCAATGCCTTTCATTTTACTTTATTGAATATGTGGCTCATTTTTGTACAGGAGAACTCTGCTATAACACTGATGAAATTATAATTTACATTTTTTTTCTTTCTAGCTCACTCCCGTTGGCACCACAATATTTACAGGATTTTCAGGGGACAATGGAGCTACAGATATTGATGATGGTCCAAATGGACAGATAGAATATGTCATTCAATATAATCCAGATGATCCGGTATGTAAAAACCTATCTGCTTGTGACTTCCCTATGAAGAAGAAAATTAAAGTTTACTTTAGCTTACACTTACTGTATCATTTTAATACCAATCTCTTGGAACCACAGTAGTAATCATGTTTTTAAATATGATTATCTCATTTATACATTATTAAAAATTAAAAGTTATCTCAAAGTTGTGGAAAGACTGTGCCTCTGAAAGCACATTTTTGATGGTATCTGTAAAGTTTAATGTGTATATATATGTAGTATGCCACTTTTTATAAACTATCATTATCTTTGCAGATTTCTGAGCATCATAAATTTAACACTATAAATGACATAGCCAATATGATTCAAATATTTTGTGGAACTTTGTGAATTAGTACTACCTCTCTGACATCATCTGTGATGATGACAATCACTGCAAATTCAAATATCCAGGTATCTCTCTTATAGATCAAAACTAGAGAGGACAAAGCTTTTGATAATAGGCCTTTTTTTATTTTTGCGTTAAACCAAGGTATTTTTATATCACTTCTTAGACATTGAAATAATTTCTTCTAGTGAGATATTATTCAAAATTAAGATAAAATGGTCCTCCCTGGTGGTGCAAGGGGTTAAGTCTCAGCATTATGACGTGATCAGCAGCCACTGCAGCATGAGATTGATTCAGGCCAGGAAGCTTCCCACTTGGTGCAGTATACCTCTCCTATCTCGCCCACTCTTCCCCTTAGGAGTATATTTCAGGCAGTCTGCCTATTCTGCTCCCCATTCTTTCTCTGGTGAATCCTCTCTCTCTCTCTCTCTCTCACACACACACACACACACACACACACACACACACACACACACACCCCTCTGGCCTACACCCCAGCTCTTGTATGAATAAATAAATAAATCTTAAAAAAGCAAAATAAATTAGAATTGTTCTGTTATAGTTAGAGCTGGAAGTCCTGCTTGCTATCCTTTCCCATTCACCTGTAGTAGGTTCCTAAAATACTATGGGATGCCCAAAGTTTACTTTTAAATTATTCTTAATGAATGTTTTTCCTTTAATTTTTCTAAATTTTTAATATTAGGAATATTCAAAAGTGTTGAAAATAACATTGTTTTGTTTACTTTTTAATCATTGAGCTTATATATGCAAAAAAGGAATGAAACAAATTTAAAAAACTGATGAGTTTGTGGAAACTAAGAGCTCACAATGAGATTAGCTCACAATTTTATTGTGAGAATTAAGCAATTGTGATTATATTTTCTTATTAAAAATAAGTTTGTGAGTAGTAATATCTCTGTTGCAAAGGAGAGAAAATAAGCTCAAAGGTGAAGTTATTTGCCATGACCACTTCTAAAATGTAACCAGGACTCCAATTTCAGAGTAACGTGTACTCTACTCTGTTCGTATTGTATTCTAATAACAAATTTTTTAAAAATAAAAAAATATAGTTATTCATATAAGAGCTGGTTATAGGCCAGAAGTGTGGGGTGGTGAGAGGATTCACCAGAGACAGAGTGGGGAGCAGAACAGGCGGATTGACTCAAATACACTGTTGAGGGGAGCAGTGGGTGGGGCAGGCGAGGTCTGCTGCACCATGTGGGAAACTCCCTGGCCTGTGGTCAAACTCGTGATGTAGTGGCTCTGAATAGCTTCATAGTGCCGAGATTTAACCCCTTGCACCACCAGGGAGGCCCAACATTTTCTCTGCTATTTAGGTTTTAAAAATAATTCTATGTATATGCCATGTTCTTAGCTTACATTTTACAATCATTATTTCCTAATCTTTACTCCTCATACTCTTAAGAATGCAATCTCCTATCAAGAATAGAATGGCCAGTTCATAAGGAACATACTTATGATACTTCATTTAAGAAAGTCTAAACCTATCCAAGGTCTGGACGATGTAAGACAAAAGTGTATTACTTTAAAAGCTGTATTTTCAAACTTTTAGATACATTTTAACTCATTTTTCTTCACAACACACTGTGAAGCAGTTACTATAGGTGTTATTTAATAGTTTAGATTATAAAGACTCAGATAAATTAAGTGGCTAAGTTACCTAGCAGTAGGTGATAAAGCCAAAATTTGAACCAAGGAAGATTGACTTCAGGGACCCTGATCTTAATTTTTTACCACTTGGTCTTTGCAAAATGAGTATTAGAAAAAATGCAGAGATATTAAAGATTTTGTAAAGGTTAAAGCAATGGTACATGTAATATATTTGATTCTCATAATTCCTGACATATAAATACATGTGATAATTTCACATTGTAATTTTAGAATGTAAACTACTATAGAGCAGTGATAATTTGTTTCGCTAGATGTGTGTCTATGCATATTCCATGTTTCTTGGCTAAAACTACATTCATTTGACATTTTTATACACTATATATCATTTTTTCAAAAGCTGCATAATTTTGTATTATTTACTTATAGTACTGTTTATCTAGCCCAAAGTCCTACTAGTGGACATTTCAGTTGCTTCCAGTTTATCCCTAGTTGAAACAGCATGGCAGTGAACAACAGGTCAGATTCTCTATTGAGGATTAATTTCTACAACCATTGTGCCAATGAAAGGTGTGCTTTTTTTTTTTTTGTAAGATTTATTTATGCATACAAGGTGGGTGGAGGCCAGCGGTGTGGGGCAATGAGAGGATTCACCAGAAACGGAGTGGGGAGCAGAACAGGCAGATCAACTGAAATACACTGTTGAGGAGAACAGCGGACAAAGCATGAGAGGTCTGCTGTGCCTTCTGGGAATCTTCCCGGCCAGGCACCAAACTTGTGCCACAGCTGTGGACAGCTCCACAGTGCTGCACGTAACCCGTTGGGCCACCAGGAAGGCCCTGCTTTTGATATAGATTGGGAATAGATCTTCCAGAAAGGGACTCTAATTGACTCTCCCTCCATAGGCCATTCCACTCACACTGGTGCTGTTTTTCCTTTGCCACTTTCCCAGCCTCATCAGTGAATTATTTTGTTACATTTTAATTCATTTTAAGTTTTTAAGTCTATTTAAAAGATATTCCCCCCCTTCACTTCTCTGAAGGCTAGATGTTTTCTATTGATTTGCATTCTAAGTCCATGCCTCCTGTTATTTCCATTCTGTTAAATGTACCACATTATTCTTTTTAAATTTTCTGCACTATAATTGTTAAGTCTAAATTTTCCAGTATTTTACATCAAGTATTTCTTTCCTGAGATTTTTAAACTTTTCAATTTTATTTTTAAACATGCATAGCTGTAATAACTGCTTATAAATCCTTGTCTACACAGCTATCCTCCCTGCCCAACTGTGATCATGCCTGTGTCTGTTTCTTCCTTTCTCCTTTTCCTAATAAACCTGTCTGAACATTCTAAGATTAGTCTCACTTAAATTTCTCTCTCTCAAAAAGGGATCACATTTCCTGGTTCATCATATGTTATGTTGTTTTGGACTCTATCCTGGACATTGTAAATGTTTTGTTGTAAATAGATTCTTGAGTTTACTGTAATCCAGTAAAGTTGTTTTTTTTTTTTTAAGATTTATTTATTTATACATACAAGCTGGGGTGTAAGCAGAGGTGTGGGGGTGGGGGTAAGAGGTTTCACCAGAGACAGAGTGGGGAGCAGAGCGTGCTGACCTACTGAAGTACACTGCTGAGGGGAGCAGCGGGTGAGACAGGAGAGGTCTGCTTTGCTATGTGGGTTAGGTCTTTGGCGGGGATCAAACTTGTGCTGCATTGGCTCTGGTTAGCTTCATAGGGCTGAGACTTAACCTGTTGCGCCACCAAGGAGGCTCTGTTTTGTTTTTCTTGTTGTTGTTTGTTTGTTATTTAGCAGATAACTTTGTTGAACTCAAACGGAGAACTCTTTTGGGTGCATGTTAAATCTCAATTTGGTATATTTTTTCCTTAGTTGACTTGCTTATAGCCTGTCCAATGCAGATGTGGTTTTAGAAACCAACTAGAAGTTAGGACACAGATTATAAGTTGAATATTTTCTCTTTCTTTTTTTTTAAGATTTATTTATTTATACGTACAAGCTGGGGTACAGGCCAGAGGTGTGGGGTGGCGAGAGTCTTCACCAGAGACAGAGTGGGGAGCAGAACAGGCAGATCAGAAATACCCTGCTGAGGAGAGCAGCGGGCAAGGCAGGAGAGGTCTGCCGCGCCATGTGGGATTCTCCCCCACTAGGCATCGAACTCGCATCGCTGCTGCCGACAGCTCCACAGCTCCACAGTGCAGCACTTAAACACTACGCCACCAGGGAGGCCCAATATTTTCTCTTTCTTTCTGACTTTCTGCTTTTCAATAGCCCTCTTTCACTTTCCATCAGCTTTGTTGGTCTCGGAAGGTAACCTTGATTCTTCAGACCAGAAAGAAGTCAAGCTTTCTATCAGCGTTTTAATTGCCTCTTAGATGCTAAATTTGGTCTCCACTCAGTCTGATTGCCATAGAACATGAATCTTAACCATGTTGCCTATGTATAGTCTCCCTGGAGGATGTGCCTGTGTTGACTCCATTTGGGAATGTCAGGTTTTTTGTTTGCTTGTTTGTTTGTTTTAGCAGATAAATTGAGTCAGATAGCATATTCAGCCATACAGAAGCTGGACAATTAATTCCCAGTGAGTTCCTTAATAGCCAATAAATATTTTTAGAAGACTAATATTCTTATCCATTTTCTCTTCTGAAGCATTCTGGTTTTCCTAAATATTAGGAAGTACCAACAATTTTAGAAGCATTTCAAAGTTTTACTCAGAAAAGTGGAACATACAATCATTTTATCCGTAACTGTGGACCTGCATTATCAAGTAATTTCCCATTGCTACTAGCTTTTTTTTTTTTAAGATTTATTTATACATACAAGCTGGGGTACAGGCCAGAGGCGTGGGGCAGTGAGAGGTTTCACCAAAGACAGAGTGGGGAGCAGAACAGGCAGATCAGAAATACTGCTGAGGGGAGCAGCGGGTGAGGCAGGAGAGGTCTGCCACACCATGTGGGATTCTCCCTGGCTGGGCCTCGAACTCGCATTGTGCACTGCTGACAGCTCTACAGCACAGCGCTCAACCACTGCACCACCAGGGAGGCCCGATTGCTACTAGTTTTTAATCAGAAATGCTAAAAGTGAAAATACACTTCAGGCTATTTTTCTCTTTGAGTTAGGGAAAAATGGGGAAAGTTATGAAAATGAAGGTGACCCAAGGTATCAATTGAAAAAAGAAGGGGACCTGAGGTATCAATACATTTCTCTCTACATATATAAAAGGAATATTTCCAATACAGGAGAATATGTGAAGTTATCCTCATGTCACTGCATTCCTAACTTTCAGAAAAATAACAAAATGTATTACAAAAATTTATTAAGTTGAAGACTCATCAAATATAGTAACTATCAGTTTCTATTACTAAATACTACCACTAGTCCTTTGACAAATCTCAGGGGATATGCAATGCATTGGTTACCTGTTTCAGTATAACAAACTCAGACATTTATTGGCTTAAAACAATGCACACTTATTTGTTATAGTTTCTATGACTTAAAATCTGGACACAGCTTCACTGGATTCTTGCTTATGCTCTCACAAAGTTGCAGTCAAGGTGTTGACCAGTTTAGTTTTCATATGAAAACTTGACTAGGGAAGGATTTCCTTCCAGGAACCTCAAATTGTGATAAGAATTCATTACTTCATCATAGTAGGATAGAGAGTCTTGTATTGTTGTCATCTTTGATTGGAGATTGTGCTCAAAGTTTGGAGATCACCCTACATTTCTTAACTGCTGCTTTCATTAAGTTTGCTCAGAGGCATCTGGAGCAAATCTGTTTGTAAGACAGGGTTTATATATCAAAATTCAATCACAAGAGAGACAGTTTATCACCTATACTATGTTCTATCTGATAGAAGAGAATATAAGAGAGGTCCTGCCCACACTCAAGGGAAGGAGATTACAGAGATATGAGTTGCATATCAGGAAGCAGGGATAGATAGTGGTCCCTTAAGAGTCTGTCTGTAACACCTTCATCATAATGGATGCTGAACTTATCGAATGCTATCTCAGCGTCTATTGATATGATCATATAGTTTTTTCTTTTTGTTGATAAATCAATTGATTTTCAGATGTTGAACCCTCCTTTTGTCGATAAATTGTTTGATTTTCAGATGTTGAACCATCATTGTGTCACTGTAATAAAGCCCACTTGGTCATGGCGCATTATCTTTTTGATGCATTGTTGGATTCTGTTGGCTAAGATTTTGTTGAGGATTTTTGCATGAGTGTTCATTAGAGAGATTGGCCAGTAGTTTGCCTTTTTGTGTGTTGTCCTTCTTGGTTTTGATGTTAGTGTAATGTTGGTTTCATAAAACGTATTTGGTATTATTCCTTCCTTCTCAATTTTTTGAAAGTGTTTGTGTAAGATAGTGACTAGTTTGTTTCTGAACATTTAGTAAAATTCATTTGTGAAACCATCTGGTCCTGGACTTTAGTTTTTTGGGAGGGTTTTGATTACTGTTTCAATTTCACTGCTAGTAATTGCTCGTAATAGGTGTTCTTTTTCTTCTTTATCTAGTTTTGGATGATTGTGTAGTTCTAGGAATTTGTCCATCTCTTCTAAATTGTTGAACTTGTTTGCATATAGCTGTTTATAATAATTGCTGATTATTCTTTTGATTCCTGCTGTGTCTGTTGTAATTTTGCCTCTTTCATTTATGATCCTATTTATTTGTGTTTTCTTCTGTTTTTTTCTTTGTGAACCTGGCTAGATGTTTTTCCATCTTGTTTATTTTTAAGAGAACCAACTTATGGTTTTGTTGATCTTTTGGATTTTTAAAAATTTCTGTTTCATTTATTTCTGCTTTGATATTTCCTTTCTCATGCTGGCTTTTGAGTTTATTTATTCTATTTATTTGAGATGGGATATTAGGTTGTTTGAGTTCTCTTGTTTTTTGATGTGAGCCTGTATTGCTATATATTTTCCTCTTATTACTACTTTTGACGTATCCTATACTTTCTGGAAATGTGTATCCTCATTATCATTCATCTCTAGGTATGTTTTTATTTCTTCTTTGATTTCCTCATTGCTCTTCCAGTAGTGTGGGTTTCAATCTCCATGAAGTAAGAGGGTTCCTTGTTTTCTTTTCATGGTTTATTTCTAGTTTGATGCCTTTATGATAGGAGAAGATAGTTGGTATGATTTGATCTTATTGTATCTGATGGGGTTTGTTTTGTGACCCACTAGGTGATCTATCCTGGAATATGATCCATGTGCACTTGAGAAAAATGTGTACTCAGATTTTTTGGGGGGTGCAGTGTCCTATAGATGTCTGTTAACAAATAACCAGTTTGTCCATGAGGCTTAAGACCTTCATTTAGATAGCATGAGGAACAATGGTACTTAGAAGATACTGGGAGCTCTTAAAGGGATTAATGATGTAGGTGATGCAAAGGTTCAAGCAATAAAACTGAAGGTCTCAGCATCATTCTGACACTCAGCATCGCCTCTCTCCTGTCTGTGCTTTCCGGAGGTGACCACCTTCCTTGTCAAAGCTGAAAAGTGTGAGCCCTTAGGGGCTATAGCCATGTGCTGCCTTCTTCTTGGGGGCAGGGTGTGTGGGGGGAAATAACAAATTGTTTTCTCCTCAAGACAGAGTCTGTGTCTTAGCTTACTTTTCCTCCCTCATAAAAGTGGAGGGAAAAACCTCACCAATTTAGTTATCTCTGAAAATTATCTTCATTACATTATAATGCCTTCCAATAAATATATACTGACCAATCAGTCAAAATACAAAAAAAAAAAAAACATGCAAAGAATATACTTTTCTTGGTTGTATGAAATTACTTATTCTGGCTCATGAAATGTGAGTTCAAAGAAATGCTAAGTACAAGTTGGCATTTTCCCTTCCACTGCTGAAGAAAAATATGTTGAGTTCAAATGTCTATTAGCACAAGTCCCTGAATGACAACACAAACAGAGTCCATTTACTGAATTATGTTAAATGTGTATGTAAATATAGATAGAGTAAGAATAAGACATTGTTATGTTATGACATTTGGACATTTAGTTGTTGCATTATAACCTAACTTTCGTTAACTAATGTTTAGACCAACCAAAATAATTGTAAATACCTAATTATCAATGTCCTCTATGCAATACATTGGGAGAATTTTTACTGTGTTCATTGAGTTGTTGAATAGTTTTTTTTTGTGCCTTCATGGTAATACAAAGACATTGACCTCATTATATTGTTTAATAAAAAGAAAAAAAAAATTTAAAATTGGGTCAGAATTTATCATACGCTCTACAGAAATTTTCAGTTTGGAACTTAATCATCTATGGAAAAATGCAATTATAATAGGTATCATTAGCTAGTTTAACAAAACTATTTGTATAATAGATTATCATATCACTTCTCTTACCTTAATCTCTCTCTTTTTTAAATACCAGACTGAAGTGATGTTTGCTCAGCATTTTAATGTTTTGACTAATGTGATAAGGGGGGAACTGATGACATATCCCTCCTAGCAGTCTCCGGTGCATGAAGTAGACAGGATTGCATTTCTAGTAAGTGCCTCTGCCACTCAGAAAAGCACTGAAGGCATTTAAGCAATGTGCATTGGTAGTTTCTTTCTTATAAGTATTAAAGTGGTATTTCAGTGGGTGGTAACATCTTATATCTTTTTATATCCTCCTGTGTAGATTGTCCCTCTTTTGTAATATAGCTGACTCCCTATAGTATTAAAAGAATTGAGAAAAAAATGAACCATAATTTCTTTTGTAGTGTGTAAGCATGTAATACACTTTATTTTCCTGAGTCAGGAAGTTAAAACCAGTTTAAATGCAAAAATTTTTAACAAATCATCATCCTGAAATAGTTTGCATATAAGTCAAAGTCCAAATTTCAGATGTTATTAAATATTTAAAACATTTTAGGCTAAGCAAAAACAACTATTTCTTACTTTAGGTAAGTTACTAAGAATATATGTATTTTAATAATGTTTTTATAGGGTGCATTATATAAAGAAAATATCATGACTCTATAAAATCATATTATTGTTATTTTACAGTGAACTCTCATGATTGTTGTAGTCTAAAGATCTTGTTTTGTGCAAAATATTGAACCTGCTATAAGTCTGCAGATTAATTTTACAAAAGGAAAAAAACATAGGCCTCTGAAGCAAACCAGAGACTTCTAATAAATTTTCTTGGAAATTGATTAGAAGAAGTTGAAATTAATGTCATTATGACCTTAGATGTTTCCTTAAATGTGAGTATATATGTGTATGTGTGTGGCAGGAAAAGATCATTCTAGGTAAACAGGAAAAAATTTATCAGATTGTTGTTACTCTCTACTAGGAGCAAATTTAATGTTGCTGCTCAAATTTAAGTAGAAAATGTTCACATATTTTGGCTTCTCTACTTTACAAGTAATTAGAGACAACAAATGAATACCAAGCTATGGATGGACCCACAACTGGTGACTTGGAGACCCAGTTTAATCAGCTTAATCAGTTTAATTTAAGGGTCAGTGAATAGTGAATAGTACAGAGTTGGTTATAGTTATTAGAGCTAAGAAGTAAGGTTACAGTCATCTGCACAGTAAAAAAAAAAAATGGGGAAAACTTGAAAATACATGCATATTTTTATCTGTAATCTCTATATAAGTACCTACATAATTGGCAAACTCAAAAGCACAGTTTTGGAGAACATGGAATAGAACCAACATAGAGATAAAAGAATAAAAAAATATGAAATCATGCAAGCAACCTCTTGGTTAATTAATAAGTAACATCCAAATCATAGGGGTTCCTGTAAAAGAAAGAGAAAGGTATAGAAAATCGATTAAAAGAAATAATTGCTGACAACCATCTCAACCTGGGACACAAACCTGATTTCCTTGTCCAAGAGGCCCAAATAGTTCTGACTAAAACAGTAGCCTACAGAAACACTCCAACATTATAATAAAACTGCTCAAGACTAATGACAAGGACATTTTGACAAAAAGGAGTAACATGTAAGGAAACAGCAATTAAACTTTTTACAGACTTTTCAATTGAAAAATATAGGCAAGAAGAGAATGACAAGAGATATAAACTATTCAGAGGAAAATATTTACAACTTATAAATCCTTCATCCTATAAGATTAATGTTGAAGATAGAATACAAGGTAAGGAAATTCACTGAAAAGCAAAAACTAAAAGAATTTTTCAATACCAACAACATGAAAGTAATTCTAAACAGGTTATTGTAAAACAGCAGAACAACAAACATGATGGAACAGACGCCAAATTATATGATATAAAGGAGAGTAGTGAATAACAAAGTGAGTAACAAAGAGGCCCATCAAAACAAATTTGAGAACAAACTGTCCAAGGAGCCACACAAATAGTCCATCGTCTATTAACCTCAGAAGAACATTCAAATAAAAATCAATAGAAGAGGGCCTCCCCGGTGGCGCAGCAGTTAAGCGCTGCGCTGTGGAGCTGTCAGCAGCAGCGACTCGAGTTCGACACCCGGCGGGGGAGAATCCCACATGGCGTGGCAGACCTCACCTGCCTCGCCCGCTGCTCCCTTCAGCAAGTGTATTTCTGATCTGCCTGTTCTGCTCCCCATTCTGTCTCTGGTGAACCCTCTCGCCGCCCCACGCCTCTGACCTGTGCCCCAGCTTGTATGTATAAATAAAAAATAATAATAATAAAAAAAAATCTTTAAAAAAAAATCAATAGAAGAAACAAACAACGGAAATGGACTCTAAACAAAACATAAAAAGATGTCAAAAAATAAAGACAAGCTAAAAACAAAACAAAATTGTATAATTGTAACGAACCCTTATGTCTCAATAATCATCTTATATGTAAATGAGCTTAATTCGCCAATTAAAAGGCACAAATGACTGAATGGATTTCAAAACAAACTCCCATCTTTCTGTAGTTTAGAGGAAACCCAGCTTACAAACAAAAATAATCTCATTAAATGCTGGAATAATAATTAAATGCTGGAAAACATTTAATTATTATTTAATGTTTATTATTAAATGTTTATTATGGAATAATAATTAAATGCTGGAAAACAATACTAGAAGCAAATGGTAATCAAAAAGTCAGAAACAGCTATGCTTAAAAAAAAAATAAACTCACCAATCAAGAAAGGTAATAATATATAGATACGGATATTGCATTGTTATGATGAAGTGCCTCGTACAAGTGTCAGTACCACTCATAAATATACATGCACTGTATGTTTAAGTAAAATCCAAACCATTTTCCATAGAGACTGTACCAGTTTATATCCCAACAATGAATTTTATTTCCTTCACTGTTTCCTCACCAACACATATTGTTTCCCATCTTTTTTGCAATAAGCCATTCTCAAAGATGTGAGATGATACAACATTGTGGTTTTAATTTGCATTTCCCTAATAATTCGTGAAATTGAGCATTTTTTTCATGGTCCTATTAGCCCTCTTTATATCTTCTTTGGAGATATGTCTATTCCATACTTCTACCCATCTTTAGATTGGGCTATTTGCTGTTTTGTTGAGTTGTATGAGTTCTTTACATATTTTTCATTAGGCTCTTAATGATTTTTAGTTTGAATTAGTACTTTTTTTTTTTTGCTTTGGTTTCCCTTGTTATTGAAGGGATATGCAGAGATATGCAAGGCTGTCTTACTTATATTTTCTTTTATATATTTTACATTTCAGTTCTTATATACAATCCTTAATTCTTTTTGAGTTAATTTTTTTATAAGTAAAAAATAATCTGATTTTTTTTTTTAATTTTCCATTTATTTCCATGTGGCTGCCCAGGTTTCCCAGCATCATTTATGAAGAGGATTTTTTTTTTCCTCAATTGAATATCTTGTCTCCTTTGTCAGAAATTAACTGTTTTGTATATGATGGCTTATTCTTATTCTCTCAATTCTGTTGCTTTTGACTACATGTCTGTCTTTGTTCCAATACCATACTGATTTGATTATTATTGTTTTGTGGTATAATTTGAAGTCTTGGAATGCAACACTCCATTATTCTATCTTTTTCTCTGGATTGTTTTGGGTACTTGGTATCTTTTGTAGTTTCATACAAATTTTATGATTCTGTTCATTTTCCTTTTTTTTGGTATTTGTTAAATTTGTTTTTTCTAATAGTTGCCTATGTGATTGAGTTTTTGGAATTCTGCTTTTTTTTCTTGGACCTCGGGTGTCAGTGGGGAAAGGAGCCTGTCCTTGGCATTACAGGATAGCTTTTTGTCTCCTGGGGAGGAGCTTGCAAGAGTTCTAGATACATGAGTTGCAACTGATCTGTCCATCCTATGCTTATCTTTGATAGGTGATGCTGCAGCTGTGAACACTGCTAAATCAAGCTAGAGATGGAATTTTGTAGCTTATGATGACAGAGACTTGACTCTGGAGACTACTTTCCTTTTCCTGCTGTTCTAGGACTTCGTGGACAGACATCAGCTTATCCCCATATTTCTCCAAAAATATTACTGGGTTTCAAAGTCAGGTCTAGATATCCAGTTTCAGGGGTCCAAAATGAATATTATTCCTCTGTGAAGGACTTTGCAGGAGACATGGAATATGTGTACCCCAAAATCTGTTTTTTCTCTTATTCTACAATCTGTGCTGCTGGTAGCTATACACCCTGTCAGGTGAAACTGGAGAGCAGGTTTTATATTTAATAGTGGACCTATTTGGAAATGGAAACAAGCACCCCTGCTCTTCCTAGGGACAAGAAGAGGGTTGTTGCTTCCCACATCATGCCTGCCAGAAATTTCTGGGTTTCAGTATTAGATCATACAATCCAGCTTCGGCATAGAGCTTCCCTTCCTCTCTAAAGCAGTTTGTGGCAGTCTTAGGGACATATGCCTCCAAATCCTTAACCCCCTCTCCTATTTGTTCCATATTCTGCATCACCACTGCCAATGTACTCTGTCAATGTTGTTTGTATATGTGCCTTTCCTCTTCCATCTCTGTAAACACCACAGCTTCTGGTCACCCACCTTCAAAAATGAATGTGCCTGGGTAAGCAGGTCTTTTCCAGTGATAAGTTGATGTGAGACACATGAGGTATTTAGTTGATTTTTGGTTTGCTTTCAGGAGATGTTTTCATGACACAGCTTATTTTTATTTTATTTTAGCCCTCAATCTATTCTATTTTTTTTTAATTATAATGTACAATTATTTTACATCCTTGTTGCTTTTTCACAGTCTAGGTTTTCTCCTCTTGGATGTGGTCACCATAGTTTTTCTACCACCAAAGCACCCAAATGACACAACTTATTCTGATATCTTTTCTGGGTCTGTTGGAATGGTTCTTATGTTCGTTTGTCCATAATCAGTGAGCAGAACAGCAGAACAGAAGGCTCTACTGTTGTCTGCTGTTTCTTATAGTCATTGAATTGCTGAGGTAGCCTGTTTAGTTTCCACCTAGAAGTCTTGGTATGTCAGCTGAGAGACAGATATAATCTATTTGACTCAAAGCAGATTCTGTAATACACACACAAACACATGTGCAGATATGCACACACACACACACACACACACACATATATATATATATCAGAGTTATGGAAAGTTATAGGATCATCTTGATATATTGTTTATTACTAAGGAAGGCAGGAGGAATTAGACAAGTAACAAAATAGTTTTTAGTATTTCTTAAATATGGAAAACATGTAATGCTCATAATATTGTTACATTTGACAACATTTCACTCGGTATATTTGAAAGTTCATCTCCATTTGATATCAAGACAATTGATTAACCTAATACCTCTAGCTTCAAAACCAGAAAATAATAATTACCTATGTTAAAAAATATTATAGAGGGGCCTCCTTGGTGGCACAGTGGGTTAAATTTCAGCACTGTGAAGCTATCTAGAGCTACTGCAGCACAAGTTCGATCTCCAGCCAGTGAGATCCCCACATGGCACAGCAGATCTCTGTCTCGCCCGCTGCTCCCCTCAATAGTGTATTTCTTCCTGTTCTGCTCACCACTCTGTCTCTGGTGAATCCTTTCACCTCCCCTGCCACACACACACATTTCTGGCCTACACGGCATCTCCAGCTTGTATGCATACATAAATACTTAAAAAATATATTATAGAAACTTATTTTGAGTTGAAGTTATAAACAAATGCCAAAACTCTTACTTGTATGCTTAACTTAGCCCACCTCCAGTATATCTTTTTTTTAAAGATTTATTTATTTATGCATCCAAGATGGGATGTAGGACAGAGGTGGAGGGGTTGAGAGGATTCACCAGAGACAGAGTGGGGAGCAGAATAGGTGGATCCAATTAAATACACTGCTGAGGGGAGCAGCGGGCGAGGCAGGAGAGGTCTGCTGTGCCATGTGGAAAGCTCTATGGCCAGAGATTGAACTCATGCTGCAGTGGCCCCTGATAGCTTCATAGTGCTACAATTCAACCCTTGTGCCACCAGAGAGGCCCACCTCCAGTATCTCTTAGAGCAATAGCTGAACAGTCTGTAACAGAATTAGCTGTTTTGTTAGCAATGTAAACTTCTGAGAAATTCTGAAATTTGGGGAAATAGATGTCTTTAATCTTCAATTTAAATTACATATTTCTGTGATCCTTCCAGTCCCTATGTTTTGCTAATTATTGATCTTTGTGGTATTACCATATAATACTTTTTTAAAAAAACATGGGCCTCCCTAATGGCACAATGGGTTAAGTGCAGCACTATGAATCTATCCAGAGCCATTGCAGCAAGAGTTTGATACCTGGCCAGGGAGATTACCACACGGTGCAGCAGACCTTTCCTGTCTTACCCAATGCTCCCCTCAGCACTATGAAGCTATCTGCAGCCACTGCAGCACGAGTTAGATCCCCAGCCAGGGAGCTTCCCACATGGTGCAGCAAACCTCTCATGACTCACCCACTGCTCCCCTCAGCAGTGTATTTCTGTAGATCTTCCTGTTCTGCTCCCCACTCTGTCTCTGGTGAATCCTCTCACTACCCCACACTTCTGACCTACACCCCAGCTTTTATGCATAAATAAAATAAATCTTTAAAAAAATAAAAAGTATTATATATTTTCTTACTCTATGCTATATTTTTCCTCATTAGATAAAGTCTTAGAAATATTACTAGAATAGGGCATTTACTTTGAGTTGATATAATCCAACATTCTTTTTGCTATAGGAAAAATAAATGTCTTAAAAATTTAACTACGGTCTATTGCTAATTCCCATGATTATTATACTACAATTTGTTAAACAGTGCATACTAATAAATGCTTTTTCAAAAATAAATTATTACTTAACACAAAGGCTCTACACAATCATTCTAAGCAGCGTTAATCTTTTTTTAAAAAGATTTATTTATATATACGTACAAGCTGGGATACAGGCCAGAGGCTTGGGGTGGCGAGAGGGTTCCCCAGAGACAGTGGGGAGCAGAACAGGCAGATCAGAAATACACTGCTGAGGGGAGCAGCGGGCGAGGCAGAAGAGGTTGGCTGTGCCATGTGGGATTCTGCCCAGCTGGGCGTTGAACTCTCATCGCACGCGGCCAACAGCTCCACAGCGCAGCGATCAACCGCTGCGCCACCCGGGAGGCCCTGCAGCATTAATCTTAATGTAGATACTTTGTGAATCACAGTATTTATGAGACACTTAGCAAAATGAAAGTTTTATATAGTTATAAAAGATGCATTTACTGAATAAGAGTTAAGTTCAATTAAAAAGTGATCTTAAGAACAATAAAATCCCTAATTGCTAGCTACATTATTTGCAAAAATTCTACATATGTTAAATGAAAATTGTACCTAAAAAAAGATCAGAAATATCCACTAAATTAATTTGTTTGAAGTAAGAATGAGTATCACCATATCACTGACTGAAATCCTTGAGAGATTGAAGAGGTAATCACAAAATATAAAAATAAGAGAAGGGATGGGGGAGAGAGAAAAAAAGGAAGAGGAAGATCTAACTCTTGATATTAAAAACTAATCTCACATCCCCCTCAAAGAGCCTGAGATGGGACATTTGCGTTAGTCATTATCTTAATAGCTCTCACTTCCTAACTGACTCTCATGTGTCAGAAGTCTCTCTCTTGCATGCCTTCCTTCTTTCTTCTTTTTCTTATCTCCCCTTCTCCTTCTCACCTCTGCCTTCTCCTGCTTCTCTGTCCTTCCTCCTGTTTCTTCTGAAACAACCCAATGCAGATCCAATCTAGGCATTTCACCTGATGTTCACAACCACATGCACAATCACAACTGCACAAAACAAGTAAACAAAAATGTTTCAGTGCTTAAGAAAAGCTCTTTTGTTGTAGCTATTGAGAAACTGTTATCATTGTCAAAATTGCACTAAAATACAAGAATGGCCACAAGATCTTTCTGATGATAAGAAATTGTTTTTGTAAACTACATTCTTGAGATGTGAATACACTGTATTTTACTGAGGACACCTGTCAGAGCACAAGTACTGGAAAATACTTTAGGCATTAGATTAGGCATTTAGACTCTTAGATTGGTATGTTACCAGGAAGAAACTTAATTCCTGACAGGGTAGGAGACTTAATTAATGAAGTACAGTTTTTTTTTTTTTTTTTAATGCTTTTAATTGAGGTAACATTGGAATTCTCTCCTTCAGGTATTGCTCCCATAGGTTAATCACCACCAGATCACCCACGGCCACTGTAGTCCATTGTGCTTCCTTCCCTCTTTGTTCTTACCCCTCCCCCAACCTCTGCCCCCAGATGCTTTTGTTCTCCAGCCATTTTTCCAGATTTAGTTTTTAAGTTTGTCTTTCTGTGATTCTTAGTATAGTTTCTTTATATTTACAATATTAGTGACATCATATATCATTTGTCGTTTTCCCTTCCAACTCCATCCATGTTGCTGCAAATGGCTTGACTTTTTCTTTTTTGATTGCTGATTAATATTTCATTGTGTGTATCTAGCAGATCTTCTTGATCCACTCATCTGTTCTGGGCATTTAGGTTGTTTCCATATCTTGGCTACTGTAAATAGAGCTACTATGAACAGAGGAGTGCAGGTTTTCTTTGAATTAGTGCATTTGTAATTTTGGGGTAGTACCTAGGAGTGTAATTGTGGGGTCATATGCCAGACCCATTTTTAATCTTTTGAGAAACCTCCACACTGCTTTCTATAGGTGCTGGACCGGTCTACATTTTTTTTTAAGATTTATTTATTTATGCATACAAGCTGGGGTACAGGCCAGAGATGTGGAGTGGCGAGAGGCTTCACCAGAGACAGAATGGGGAGCAGAACAGGCATATCAGAAATACACTGCTGAGGAAAGTAGCGGGCGAGGCAGGAGAGGTCTGCCGCACCATGTGGGATTTTCCCCGGCCGGGCATCAAACTCACATCGCGGCTGCGGACAGCTCCACAGCACAGCGCTTAACCACTGCGCCACCAGGGACGTCCCTGGTCTACATTTCTAACAACAGTGTAGAAGTGTACCTTTTTCTCCACACCCTGACCAGCACTTTTTGTATCTCGTCATTTTGTTATAGACTATACTCACTGGTGTAAGGCAATATCTTATTTTGATGTTGATTACCATTTCCTTGATATGATGAATGAATGTTCTGTTCCTATTGATCATTAATATGTCGTCTTTAAAGAAGTGCTGATTTAATTCCTTTGCCCATTTTTTTCATTGGGTTATTTGTTGTTGTTTTTTCTTGAGTTGTATGAGCTACTTGTAGATTTTTGCTATAGTCCCTTGTCAGATGTATAGTATGCAAATATTTTTTTTCCATTTTGTGGCATATCTTTATTTTGTTATAGTCCCTTTTGTTGTGCTGAACCTCTGTAGTTTGATGTAGTCCCAGTTGTTTATATTCTTTTCTGTTTTCATGAAGAGCACTTTTGAAGCCTGTGTTGGGATGCTGGTAAAATTTTTCTACTCCATTGTGTTTTTGCTGAGGCTAGATGGATGAGAAAAATCAACATCCTATTAGGAGAAAAGTTAAAAAAATTAATAACATACTTAATAGAAAATTAGTATGTTTGTAAATTCTAAAGAATAATGGAGCACACTTGACTGTTTCCACTCTTTTTATGAAACTGGGGCAGCAAGGAGAGAGATGAGGAGACTTCACATAGCAGGCAAGGAAGAGCTACCTTATTTACTCTGTAAGGATACAGATGATATTCTGTAGAGAGCACATGTTCACTGATAAACATATACCCAGACGACACTTCCTCCAAATTACATTATTTGAGGTTGTGAAAGGGGAGGGGGGCCAGTGATTTCTTTGTTATTTGGGGAAAAAAAAGGCAAAGAAAAAAAGCACCTTAGGTCTCCCCTTACCTTTACTTAAAATAATATAATATACTATGTATTGGTGGTATACTTCTCAAAGCACACTCAGGTGATATTGTTCTCCAGGATCCTTTTCTTTAAAGATTTATTTATTGGGCCTCCCTGGTGGCGCAGCAGGTTAAGCGCTGGTTGTGGAGCTGTCGGGAGCAGCGATGCAAGTTCGACGCCTGGCTGAAGAGATTCCCACATGGTGCGGCAGACCTCTCCCGCCTTGCCCGCTGCTCCCCTCAGCAGTGTGTTTCGGTCAATCTGCTTGTTCTGCTCCCCACTCTGTCTCTGGTGTACCCTCTCACCGCTGGCCTATACCCCATCCTGTATACAAAAATAAATAAATCTTAAAAAAAAAGATTTATTTATGCATACACAAGCTGAGATGTAGGCCAGAGGTGTGGGGGGCGATGAGAGCATTCACCAGAGACAGAGTGGGGAGCAAAACAGGCAGATTGACTGAAGTACACTGCTGGGGGGAGCAGCAGGCTAGGCAGGAGAGGTCTACTGCGCCATGTGGGATGGGAAGCTCCCTGACTGGGGATTGAACTCCTGGCTTCAGTGGCTGCGGATCGCTTCATAGTCCTGAGACTTAACCTCTTGCGCCACCAGGGTGGTCCTTCTCCAGGATCTTGACTGACCTTTTTGTTCATATCAAAGTGACACTTGTTAGAAGATGCCTAATGAGAATATTGATAAAAGCTCATCTTGAGGGTCAGTGGAAGGGACTGACCTACACCTGAAATGAAATTAACCAGTAACACAGATTCTTCTTCACATAAACATGCTGTTTCAAGTTAATAGTTGTATTTAATACTTGAAAGTGCTGGGAATTTAATGTTGAAAGGAGATGCTAGGTAGAAACTAAAAATTGCAATGTTTGAATGCTTTGGTAATAAAATAAACGTGGAAAACATATTATGGCAACAAGGATGATTTCCAGATACCTGAACTTCAATGTAGAAATATTACAAGACTGTTGAAGTGTAACTCTAATAATAAATGAAAAACTTGTGGGAAATAAGTTTCTTTTTTATCATCATCAAAGGACTCTTGTAAAATCCGCTGGGGGGGGGGAATTTATAGAAGTGAAAGAATATTAAATTTGAAGCTTGCACCCGTATTCCATTTTCAGATTAGGAGCATGCCATCTACAATTTTCAAGAGTACTTAACTCCAGTTTTGAGTTCTGTAATTCATTTTATGTTCAAATGATCTGAAATCTCTATCTTCTTATATGCAGGCATCCAATGACACCTTTGAAATCCCCCTCATGCTGACTGGAAATGTAGTGTTAAGAAAGAGGCTCAATTATGAAGATAAAAGTCGCTACTTTGTCATCATCCAAGCTAATGTGAGTATTCCGTTTCTCTTACTTCTGTGAACTTACCAAGTAAAGAATTGACCCAAAATATATAAATATATAACTATAGCCTTAACAGGGTAAGTCTGCCCCCTGTGTATTTTATATATTTGGTTAAATGGGAGATGGGGTAATATTGGGTATAATTGTTTTCACTGTATTCTTATCTCTCAGCATCCCTCACACTCACTGCTCATTTTTTTTTAACACACTCTGAAGTTTCTCTCAAAGCATGTCCCACCAAACATGTACAGCAGAATCATATTGAGAGCATATTCATAATGCAGATGGATCTAATCTCAAACCCCCTGAATAAAAGTTATGTAAGGTAGAAATGGAATAACTGTGTATCATTTAATAGCTCCCCAGGGATTGTAAAGTACACTAAAGAAACGTTAGTAGAGAACTATCAAATGGGTAACTTTTCCTTTATGGGTACCTTTTATCGAGTGAATTATCACTAGATATCAGCCACTATGACCATGACAACAATATGTATATAGCAGTAAAAGAAAAAATTTTAAAAAGTTTTTTATACAACAGACACAGTGTTGTTATTGTTGCTGCTGCTGTTGTTCTTACGACACCCCTAAATTTAAGTGGATGAAGGTTTGGTTTGGCAGCTCAAGTATATTACTAAGGACTTGAGTTTCTTCTGCCCCTATACTCTCTTTGAAATTTGCCTGTTATTCCAATAGTTTTTCTGCCAGTGGTAGTGACTATTATAGGCATAAGACACACAACTGAATTTCAAGTCTGAATGTAAGCAAATGGAAAGGGTAGAAAAACAAGGATTCTTCTAATGTTTGTTGATTCCATTTCTTTTTATCTGCGCAAAAACTCAGTCTCCTAATAGACCTGGTTTGTATTAGCCAATGTAGAAGAAAGGAGAGTTGAGAAAGCTAATATGTGTTAATGTGAGATGAGATAATCATCCCTGGATTATAACAATTCTAGTTCATATCCTGAGGCTGGGCACACTGATGACATTAAAAAAAAAATCATTAGCAAGGAGGAAAATAGGAAAATGTAGCGTTTCAACAGCAAACTAAGGTTGGCCACAGAATGTATTTTAACCACAATTAAAATGAAAAGGCCCCTGCTGAAGAGGAGAAGTTATTTGTGAATCATATATTAGAAAAAGGATTAATAACAAAAATATATAAGAATTCATAAAAGTCAACAACAAAAAGAAGCACAGTAATTAAAACATGGACAGAGCCTCTACTCATATACCCCAGAACAGGAAATTCTGCTAAAACTCTGTCCTAAATACAAGTATCGAAAAACTATATATATTTGATCACAGGACATATCATCAGTTCAACACTAACAGTGAAAAATAAAACATGCATATCTTGCGCTGATGTTCATGACTCACTGGTGGAACAGAGTAGCAAACAGGTAAGGAAGTTGTGAACGGGGCAGTGTCTATGCCAGTCAGTCCAACAAGCCAGCCTCATACACAGATGGAGAGGGGCCAATAGGCCTAGCAGGAAGATTCTATTTTAGTGTGCAGGGAGCATAGACCTTGTCTGTGTGCACTGGGATTGTTGAATCCGACTGTGAACTGTCTGGCTGTCAGCAAGCAGTGTGGGCAAGGGAATCACCTCCCTTTTCCTTGCATGGAGTACTGAAAGAAATATCTGCTTATCATTTGGCACCAGGAGTGATTTGTGTCCTCCATTTAGTGTACAACAACCCGGCACTACCCAAATAGAATTAAAGGACCTAAAAGGAAAAGGGATTTTAGAATAGCAATTTTATGAAAACTCAATGAAACTCTGAAAGGACAGGAAAATACAGAAAGGCAGGTGCAGGATCTCAGGAAAGAGATTCATGAACAGTGAGAATTTAATGCTAAAGATATTAAACATATTTAAAAAATGGAAAGAGAAGCTGAATGAAATGAAAAAAAAAAATAAAGGGAAATAGACTTAAAAATGGAAATCTCATATCCAGCAATACAACTGCTAGGTATTACCCAAATAATGTGAAAACACTAATATGAAAAGATTCATGTAGTCTTATGGTCATAGCAGCATCATTCACAATAGGCAAGATGTGATTTAGATTTGAATAATTCTGTAATATATGCTCAATGTAATACACAGCTATTAAAAATGAAAAATATACCTTTGGGGACAAAAATGGATGGAACTGAAGGTGATTATGTTAAGTGAAACAAACCAGAAAATTAAAGACTGTTCCTGGATGGTCTCATTTGTTTGTGGAATGTAAATAACCAAAGAGAACAAACCAGGCAGACATAGAGAATAGTTTTCAGATTGTGAGTAATATCCTAGTTACCACAGGAAATGGAAGAGAAGGATGTGGGGCTCAAGGAGGGGAGGTGATGGAATTGTGGTGCTGAAGTTTGATTGAGAATAAGTGGGTTATATCAACATAGGGAAGTATGAATTTGTACTCTGAAAATTAAATATTGATGTAAACTTGTGACAAATCAATGAAACTTAAAAGAGTCTAAACTAATTAAATAGATACTTAAAAAATAGAAAATGAGCTGAGGATCTGAATAGGTATTTCTTCATAGAAGGCATACAGATGGCATACAACAGAATGCAAAGATGTTCATCATCTCTTATTATTAGGGAAATGCAAATCAAAACAACAATGAGAAATGATCATATACTTATGAGAATGGCTATTATCCAAAACACAAGAAAAACAAATGTTAGAGAGGATGTGGAAGAAAAGGACAACCTTGTACACTGTTGGTAGGAATGTAGATTGGTGCAGCCACTATGGAAAATGGTATGGAGATTACCCAAAATTGTAAGAATAGAAATATCTTATCCAGGGGCCTCCCTGGTGGCGCAGCAGTTGAGCGCTGCACTGTGGAGCTGTTGACAGCTCGCAATGTGAGTTCCACGCCCAGCCGGGGAAAATCCCACATGGTGCGGCAGACCTCTCCTGTCTTGCCCGCTGCTCCCCTCAGCAGTGTACTTCTGATCTGCCTGTTCTGCTCCCCACTCTGTCTCTGGTGAACCCTCCCGCCGCCCCACACCTCTGGCCTGTACCCCAGCTTGTATGTATAAATAAATAAATCTTTAAAAAAAAAAAGAAAAAAAAAAGAAATATCCAGTTAGCCAATATTTGCGTATCCCCAAAATGTGAAAACATTAATTTGAAAAGATGACTGCATCCCCATATTTATGGAAGCATTATTTTCAAGAGTCAGTATATGTGGAAACAATCTATGTGCTCGTCAGTATATAAGTAGATAAAGTATATATACCCAATAGAATATTCTTCGGATCTAAAGTATAAAATCCTGCTATTTGCAACATGTATAGGCCAAGAGGATATTATGCTAAGTGAAATAAGTTAGAAGGAGAAAGAAAAGCAACTTGCATACGGTAGATAAAGAAACAATACAGGATATAAAATCAAAGATAAACAAAATTATAGATTGTAAGTACAAAATAATGGTTACCTGAAGAGAAGGGGAAGAGAAGTGGGTAAATCAGCTAAATGGGTTCATTTATATGTGATAGATAGAAATGAGAATTTTGACAGCAAAAATAATATAATACATGCAAATGCTGATTTCTAATGTGCATCTGAAATGCATATAATACTATAAACCATTGTTACAACTAAAAAAAAGTTTATACTTTTTTACTGCCTATCGAAACCATATTTCAGAAACAAACCCTTATTTAACCTTCCCTCATGTCTGCTTCCTACTCAAATGTGGAATATGTGCTAATTTTACATGTATTTTTTTATTCTTTTAGATCTGTCAATTTCTGGGGTATATTCTGAGTAACAGGGAAAAAAATGAGAGCACGGTGGTCAATATTTTACAAAAACATATGCTTATAAAATCTTCAAATGACGATATGTAAGAATGTGGAGATGCGAATAAGTTACAGTATTTTGTCTGCAAGTATGAATAAAATTAAGAAAAATTAGATAAATGTCCTCATACAAAAAGGCACTTTCAAGAATAAAAACTAATTTTTAAAGTAATTTAGATGAAGGAAGTTCTTGTTGCTGCTGTTTTCTTTTAAAAAAATAATCTAACAATCAAATCGCTAGGATGTTTTAAAATTTCAATCAGTGATAGTCTATTTATCACTGGTGAACAAATGCAAGACAACCATCTCGTTGATCTTTGGTAACTGAGTTAGGTTCAGAAGTCTCGGACAATTCTAATTATGCTGCTTTTTTTTTTCTTTCTCTGCTGTAAACAACTGATAAGATAATGAAAGAGTATTTAATATATGTATCTATGATAAGTCTGGTAGGTGTTTCTAGTTACTTTGCTAAACTATATACTACTTGAAGATTGCATATGTAAAGCTTAAAAGTCTCTTTATTCCAAGGCTCCTATATGACAGTGCCTCAAAAATAAATCAGGACATCAGCAGGTCTGTCTCTTACTCATTTAAAAACAACTTTTTATGTAATTTCATATTGTGTGTTAGAGGTCACACCTCATGGCCCCACTTAACACAATCAGTATTTAAATTATATACTTCTAAATACAGAGCTGTTACTGAGTTAGAAATTAGCATTTTTCTCTAGTTTGATCAAATAATAGTGTACAATTAAGCTATTTTATATCATAAAGTCTTAATATCTGACAGGTGTTTAATTGCTTTTACATTATTACAATGAAATGGTTGCAATTTTATAAAGATGTACTTTGTAATAAAAAGTAAATTAGGACAATTGGTTATCTCCAACCTACCTATTAATTTCTCTGAATTTCTGGTAGGTAAAATTTATTTTTCTGAAAGAATTTCTTTTTGCAAGAAAATTTCTACTTATTTCATAAATAGCATATTCAAAAATAATGGTATGTGATTGATACACCAGACGTCACATTACAGTATGAATCCAAAAAGTTTTAATTAGGTAGCCATCATATAACATCAAAGTATTAAAGGTCTTGAGCCTCCCTGGTGGTGCAGGGGTTAAAATTTTAGTGCCACCAAGCCATTGCCAGCCACTGAAGCATGAGTTACATCTCTGGCCAAGAAGCTGACCCACATGGCTCAGCAGACCTCTCCTGTCTCACCCGCTGCTCCTCTCAGCAGTGTATTTCAGTACATCTGCCTTTTCTGCTCCCCACTCTGTCTCTGGTGAACCCTCTCATCCCCTGCATCTCTGGCCTATACCCTAGCTCTTGTAGACATAAATAAAAAAGTAAAAAAAATATATTTTTTAAAAAAGTATTGGAGGTCTTGATTAAGGATGCTGAATGTTTAGGGACTAGGTTGATAAAGCTTTCCTATGAGGCATGACCAGAAAGCTCCAGCCAGGCATAATCTCAACCTCTGCTGAGTATACCTTATTGTTTGCTTCATTCTATGTTGAGATATAGATAGATGATAGATAGATAGATAGATAGATAGATAGATAGATAGATAGATAGATAGATAGATGGATGGATGGATGGACGCATGTGTATATATATATATTTTTTCTTTTAAATTCCTGTTAGTAAGCTTTTATGCAAGTTTAATTTTTCTGTCATTTGCAATTCCTTGCATAGCTTTAATCACAAATTTAAATAATGATTTAACTTTATAGATGCTAATTAAGTGTTTCATATAGCTAAATGTTTTTTTTTGTTTTTTGTTTTTTGTTTTTTTTTTTTTTTTTTACATACAAGCTGGGGTACAGGCCAGAGGCATGGGGCGGCGAGAGGGTTCACCAGAGACAGAGTAGGGAGCAGAACATGCAGATCAGAGGTACACTGCTGAGGGGGGCAGCGGGCAAGGCAGGAGAGGTCTGCGCCACCATGTGGGATCCTCCCTGGTCGGGCGTCGCACTCGCACCGCCGCTGCTGACAGCTCCACAGCGGAGCGCTCAACCGCCACTCCACCAGGGAGGCCCCATATAGCTAAATGTTTAATGTTACAGAATGCATAAGTGATACATGCAATGATACACACTCAGAAAATGCAAATTAAATAGTCTAACTTGGATAAAGTTTAAAACTTGTATTTTCTTCCTTGCTAGTCAGCCATAGCAATAAATAACCAATTAAAAATAAAAATAAATAATACATTGTTGAACTAATATCGTATATTTGAATGTTTAAAATTTTAAATGTTATATTTCAAAAGGGAAGGATAAAGGAAAACAAGGAAGGAAAATGGGAGAGGAATGGAAAATGGAAGGAAATAATTTTATGGTAATTTTCAATATAGATTGGTTTCCCATATAGGCGTGAATGAAAATATAAAGAAACCATGTAAAATATTTATGAAAATAATTATGTTTTGTTAATTATAATCCCAGTGTAGAACATTGTTTATTTTATCTGTCTTGAGCAAATAAAATAGCATTTTATTAGAAAGAGAAAAAGAAGTTTCGGATTTTAGCCAAATTGTCAGGGGCTTTGTTTTAGATGAATTTTTAAGATCAAATTTGGTTTAAAACTGGAAGTCAAACATTATGGATTAAAACACTTTCTATGGACTCATAAGTTAGGAATGTGCATAAGATCTACTTTTATATCTCACTTTATATTATATAGGCTCTTTACAAATTGTAATGACTCTCCACATATGTGGAAAACATGTTTATAATTTTCACTGCTGTGTCTGTGCTTCATAGTAGGTACTCAAGTCTTTTTTTTTCCCCTAATTAAAAGTTCACATTTAAACATCAATGTTTTGTAAGTAATATTAGAGAAAAGTCCCCATTGTGTATTCTATTAAATATAAACCCTCATATGCACTTGCATTTATTTTAGGGAGTAGTAACCATGACCCTAAGTAGAAGAGAATAAAGACAGATTCATTAATGACAGGCTGAAAGAAAGACAAGGTGGAAAATACTCTGTCTAGAACTGTGATTTGCTGGTGATATATATTAGGTATAAAGATTAATGTAATGAAAGCATGGAAACAATCCAGGGGCATTAATATGTTTTTCTTGCTGAACACTGCTGGGACATTATTATTATTATTTTCGCCATATTGAGTATCATACAAAGTGTTGTTTATTTAATGTTCATTTACATTTATTTAATATTCAGTAATGTTGAGCCTTTTTACAAGCTCAATATTAAACAATCATAATTTTATAATAGTAGATTTGGTGAACCATTTTCTCCTAGAATTTAAAATAGACCCACAATATTTTGTTATGTATGCTTGAAGCTCATACGCTTAAAAGTACGATTTAAAATGTTCATTTGTAGACAACCAAAATTTTATGCCACTCTGAAAATATTTTCAATTCTACTAGGTAATAAATATACATGGGAATTTTAGAACTTAACACTATAATTTTTTAAGAATCTCTATGCCATGTATCTAGTAAATCGTAATTATCTGTGTACTCTTATAGAAATTAATTGAAAATTTATACATTTGTCAAAAAGACAAACTTTTCCTTTATTCTCCTAAGTTTCAGTTTTGAAGCTTATAAATTAAATTGATATAAGGTAGATTAATAGAAGAATGGACAGTATTTTCTTAAGTATATGTAAGCCAACAAAAGTAGTATTTCCTTAAATAGGAAAATAACAGGGCTTAGTTATTTAATTGGAGAAGGGGGAGAAAGACTTCTATTGGAGGAACAAATGGGTTTCTAGCAAGAAAAAACACAGAAGAGCAAGTGTGTGATAAATTTTTCTGTGCAGATTCTTTATTTTTTTGGTCATGGCTTTAAAACATTTCTCAGAGAGGAAATTCATGACTGCCTTCTAGAAATTTCTGTTTTTAATGAGGTTAGGGAAGATCGCAATGAACCAGAAAAAGCAAAAAATAAACAACAAAAAAGTATTCTCTTGCCAGTATACATTCTAGTGGAAGAAGGGAAGTTGAACCCATGTTTCACGTAACTGCTACAAGCACACTTTTCTTGAAATTCCAACTTCTTTCAAAGTAAGGGCAAACTGGATATGGAGTAAAGGTGGACTCCCTATTATATTCCTCATCTTTCTATAACTTAAAATAATTGTAAAAAATTATCTTTCAAAATCTTGAGTTTACAACTGCAAATCATAATAGCTGTGTGTTTCTTTTCTTCCTTCTTACTCTCACTTGATAGTTTCCTTTTATTCCAGAAAAGATTACCCAGGGAATTATATATTTGTTAGTTTTTCTCTTCATAGTATGTATCAAAGAACACAATGGAGCAGATTTCTAAGAATGGAATATGCACATAAAAAATCCGTTATCATGATTTTAATAATATAAAATGTTAGTTGAAGGCTGGACCTATAAAAGTACAGATAGCTACTATAACATAGTTTTCAAGAAACTGGGAATTAAAGACAAGTGGATTTTAGTATATATTTAGCCTCATTACTTCAAGCAGTTGGTTTAAGTAGGTTACTTTTTAATCATTTAAAAAGAAAAAATTGCACCCAAATATCTACAAACCATTGTTTCATTTAAATTTTCTCTCTCACAGGACCGTGCACAAAACCTGAATGAACGGCGGACGACCACCACCACCCTTATGGTGGACATTCTAGATGGAGATGACTTAGGTCCAATGTTTCTTCCTTGTGTCCTCGTGCCAAACACTCGTGATTGTCGGCCACTCACCTATCAAGCTGCCATACCTGAATTAAGAACTCCGGTAAATATATTTCATTTTTTCCCTTTCACTTACATCTCTTCAGCACAATGAGATCCTGATCAAGTGTTTTTGCAGACTAACTAGTTGAGAACAGGAAAATCCAGTCTGGGTGATTGAAAAGCCATTTTAGAGAGTATGGGTAAATTTTGGGTCATGATGTATAATTACATCTTTAAAAAGTAGAAAGTATTTCATGAAACAACTATCCATTTAACATTGAATATTATTTAATTTTTTAAATCATAACAGATTTCAGTAAAATATTCTAGGTAATTCTAGAAACAAATGCCTCCAGTATTTTCAAAATTTCTCATCTAAACATGAAGTCCTAACTGGGTGAGAACACAACAGGATACCCTTTACCTTTTAGAGTTCAGAAATATAATTGGAAGTTATGATTAGCTGTTGGGAGGTGGGAGTTAAGGAGTCCTTAATGCAATATCTATCCCTTATATATGTATTTTTTAAACATATATTTTTTAAAGATTCATTTATTTGTGCATACAAGGTGGAGTGCAGGCCAGAGGCATGGGGCGGTGACAGGGTTCACCAGAGACAGTGGGGAGCAGATCAAAATACACTGCTGAGGGGTGCAGCAGGCAAGGCAGGAGAGGCCCACATCAATGTGGGAATCTCCCTGGCCAGGCATCAAACTCACATCGCAGCTGCTGAAAGCTCCACAGCACTGTGCTCAACCCGTTGCACCACCAGAGAGGTCCACCTCATATATGCATTTTAAAGGTTGTTTTTTTAAGATTTATTTATTTATACATACAAGCTGGGGTACAGGCCAGAGGTGTGGGGCAGCGAGAGGGTTCACCAGAGACAGAATGGGGAACAGAACAGGCAGATCAGAAATAAGCTGCTGAGGGGAGCAGCGGGCGAGGCAGGAAAGGTCTGCCGCACCATGTGGGATTCTCCCCGGGTGGGCGTCGAACTCACATTGCTCTGCCAGCTCCACAGCGCAGCGCTCAATTGCTGCGCCACCAGGGAGGCCCTATATATGCATTTTAAAGAAGCTGAAAGGTGAGGCATGAATCCGCATTTACAATACTAGAAAATGCATCTTTTTAAAAATTCTAATAGATATATAAATTGTAGTTAACTTGGAATCCAAACCTTAGAACTCTATAGATGATAGGTATTCATACATACAAATAAAAAATTATAAGGTAGTTTTCCTGCTAAGGTTAAAATATCAACTTTCCCCTATAGAGAAATAAAATTCCCAGAAGTCAACTATTTGCCTAATGTCTTTGCTGTTTTTCTGGAAAGCATTCAGCTTTCTGGGCTGGTAGCATTGCTCATGTTGTCAGAATTTGTTTGAAGGCATTTGAATATTTTCTTAAACATAGGAAGTATAGTTTTGGGGATCCTCTCTGTTTATGAGACTTTTGAGAATAAAACAGATTTTTCCTGTTAAATATAACTTATATTTTATTGGGAAATGTCTTACCTGATATTATTATACATTTATGGGTTTAATTTCACAGTAAATCTTTTAACAAAACAGCTGAGAATCAGTTTTGTCTCTATTAGCGAAACTTTTCACTGGTCACAGCGGCTTTCATACACAATAAAAACTGGAGGAAAAAAAGATATATCTTATGGTATGCATTAAACAAAGAAAATAATATAGATTTTCAGCTAAACTCTACGTTTTAAATAAAAAGGCTAATGTAGAAATTTCTTGTCAGACTGTTGTTGATTACCTAAAATCATATGCCATGATACTAATTTTTTTAAAGATTTATTTATTTATACATACAAGCTGGGGTACAGGCCAGAGGCGTGGGGTGGCGAGAGGATTCACCAGAGACAGAGTGGGGAGCAGAACAGGCAGATCAGAAATACACTGCTGAGGGGAGCAGTGGGCGAGGCAGGAGAGGTCTGCCGCACCATGTGGGATTCTCCCCGGCCCGGCGTCGAACTCATGTCGCCACTGCCGACAGCTCCACAGCGCAGCGCTCAACCGCTGCGCCACCAGGGAGGCCCTCATGATACTAATTTTGTTGAATGCTAATTGGAAAACTATTAGTGATGGCAAGCATTAAACCTGAGGAAAAGGCAGCTTATTTTTTTTTCAGGTTTGTTTATATAGCTAAAATATCAGTGTGATACCAAGAAAAGGGTCTTAGGGATAAAATAATTACTGAATTCATGTATCAATCCAATGAGTATTTAATAGTATGTAGTGTATGGAGGGAAATAAAGGAAGGTGGAGATTGCAGCTTGAGAAGCAGTGTGTGTTAACCTTATAAAAAAAATCGGGTGTTCTTTCCCCTTTTACATTATGGACTGAACATCTATCTTATTCTTGTGCAGTTTCTTGCTAGGGCTATTTTTTTTAATTGATTCATATAGCTGAAATATCAGTGAGATACCAATAGAAGTGATTCACTGATAAAAATAATAGCTCAATTAAATGAATGAGTCCAATGACTACTTAAATATACATAGTGTATTTAGGAAAATAAAGGAAGACAGAGATTGCAACATGATCCAGATTCAGGATAGTAATGCAAGTACAAATAATCACTATTATATAAAATGTCCAGTGTGTCATGAACTGTGCTTAAGTCTACAAAAATATTACCTGAAACTCTTTTGCACTGTTAGTAATTTTACAGATAATCTCTCTGAGGTAACGTGTTTAAGTAATTTTCCATGGCAATATAGATAATAGGTAAAATGTGTATTTTTTAGAACCATGTATCTTATCACTTGTCATCAGGGAAATGTAAATCAAAACAACAAATATGCCACCTCATATCTGTGAGAATGGTCCATGTTAAAAAAAAAAAAAAGTGAAGGGGAGGGTGTGGAGAAAAAGGAACCTTGTTACACTGTTGGTGAGAATGTTGGTTGGTCCAGCTCCTGTGGAAAGAAGTATGGAGATTCCTTAAAAGACTAAAAATAGATTTATCATATGGCCCAAAATTCTGCTCCTAGGCATCTGCCCAAAGAACACAAAAACACTGATTTGAAAGGAAACCTGCACTTCTATGTTGATAGCAGCACTATTTACAATAACCAAGAAACAACCTAAATGCCCAGAACAGATGAGTGGATGAAGAGGTGGTACATATATAGAGAGGAGTACTATTCAGGGATCAAAAAGGGTAAACTCCTACCATTTGTGATGACATGTATGGAAATGGCATTATTCTAAGCAAATTAAGCTAGAAGAAGAAAGATTAATGCCAGATATTTTTGGTTATGTGCAATCTTGAGAATGCAACAAAAACAAAGTATCAGACAGCAACAAAACATGAGACTCTCCCTTGAAAGCAGACCATAGATCTGAGAACCCCAGAAGAGGGAAAATGGTTAGCGAGAGGGGGGATTAAAGGGGAAATTTAGCATGCTGGCGTGTGGTAGAAAATTATGGGCACTTTGTTGGTGGGAAAACTATGGTGACAACGCCTATGGGGAGAAATCCTGTATTGTGAAAGAAGTTATAAGGGTATTTAAAAAAAAAATCATGTATCTTTAGATAAATGTTATAATAACCCAGGATGAGGAAACTATGCTTTATTATATTTAAGATTTATTGATTATTTAACATCTGTGAAATAAAGATAAATTTAGATTTTACATTTATATAACTATTGCAAATGTTTTTCATTAATGGGTATATTTTTATTGCTATCTAGAAAAATATAAGTTCATTTACAAAATTAAGCGTTTGCTCTGATGATTAAATGCTGCATAAGAAACTATCAATACCTCAAACTATGATCTTTAACTTTTCTTGTAAAACTGTAATTTTGATAAACTTGAGGGAATGTCTTATCTCAGGCCACGAAGCATCACTGAGGTCTGAGTTCTACTTTTAGGATGTTTAGGTTAGCAAGTTGATTTAACTATGGACTTGAACTCCATTGAAGCTGTGAGCTATAGGCTCCATTTTATTCCATTTGGTCATCTCAAAACCTGTTTGAACTGCCTCACAGCAGGGCACTGCTTCCTGAGAACAAGCTTCCAAGAGACATAGGAGACAGTTATGAACTAGCCTTCCAATTTACAGTGTCTCTTCTGTTGTCGTCAAACCTATGCCAGATTTAAGGGATAGAAGTACATTCCATCTCCAAGTCATATTATTTAAAAATATGTGGAATGAAATATTATTTTAGCACTTACATTTTGGAATATAAAATTCAGCCATTATATGAATATTAGGTTTCCACATGGAAATGTTCCAAACCATTTTGGATCATTAGAGTTAAGAACCAGACCTTGTTTTTGAGTTTCACATTCAAATTGCTGTGCTTTTTCCTGTCCTTTCATCCTTTTTAAATTTTTCTTTTACTATTTTCCTTTACATATTTTTGCTAAAATAGTTGAAAATTTTCAATAGTAAGATCTAACTATTCAGAGCAAGGAAACTAACCATTTATGTCAACTGAACAGGACATGATGACTCTAATTATATACTTGCAGCACCTTTTTTGGACTAATTTTTCAGATTTTGAAAGTTTGACACCTGTTCACCTTTTGTGTTGATTTGAGATTTTCTACCAATTATCTCAGTGGTATTCTTGACTTGAGAAACCACTCAGTACCACTACAATGTATGCAGATTTTTCAACTCAAAAATATTTAAAAGGTAGTCAAGTACAATGTTTATCTCATCAATCAGAATATAATAAAATTAAAATGTATTATTTGTTGAAATGCATATTGTTTCTTTAATTATAAACTTATTTAATAAATGTTTTTTGTGTTTTCTACTGCACAGTACGTTTTCAGAAAAAGTTAATGTCATCATTAAACCTAATAATAATATGTTGAATGTATAAATATATAAATCTGGTATCTTAGACCTAAATAGTTGTACACTTAGCACTACAGTTTATAGTCCTATGTTATTACTTATTTTATAAATATCTAATGAACCCTAATTTATGCAGAACTCTGTGCTAGGTGAGAAAATGACAACTGGGATGTAACAAATCCTTATAAAATATTGTGTAGATTTGTTCTCATTTGTGGCTCTCTTAAAATTGTTATTACACTATCTAGTTAAAGTTTTTGATATTATGGAAAGTTCTGTAGAATTTGGAGAATATAAAAAACATGACTCTGTGTTTTCAATTTTTTATTGAAGTATATGGACACAGTCTTATTCTTTTCCCCAGAATTGAATAGTAGTTTTTGTTTTGTTGGTTGTTTGTCTGATTGCCTGGCTGTTTTTTTGTCATCACTGTTGAGTATTTGTATAAAAACACCATAGTATTATTACAGTATTGACATTATATATTGCTATATGTGCCTTCCTCAATTTAATGCATCGCATATTTTTATTATATCAGTGTTAGTTGCTTACCAGTGATAGTCATCGAGTACCAGAAATTAACATTGTAATGAATTCTTCCTATCCCTATTTAAAGCTTTTGGTTGAGACTCAGTCTAGCCTCAAATATTTCTTCTATAATGTTTGTCATGAAGAATTCCAATTTTCATATAATTGTCAAAGATAGCTCCTATTTTATTTATGGTGTGCTCTCCTTTCAGGAATACTGTGTCACACACTACAAGAGCTGTGATAATTTGTAGTGATCTACAGTATTTCTAATTTCCTCTTGGCTCGTATCATTAAATGTTACAATCTGGTGATTCCCTCTTCTCTTGTATTTCATGAAATCACTGGTTTTTCTTCTGCCCTCTATGGCCTTGGGTTTCACCTCTTGAAATTTTAACAGCTTTAAAAAAAAATCTGAATCCCTCTACTTAGATTATTTTCTTTATTCATTATTTAAATTTGCATAGTCTTAAATCTCAGATTTCCCAGGCTTTTATACTCTGCAGCTTGTTTTTTTCATTATAGATTCACAATGATTTTCTCTATGTTGTAGACGTGTTTTCGTACTTGAAATATCTCCTGACTTCCAAAACTTAGACTTTATGCCTTTTCTAGATATTTTTACTTGAACTTCCCACAGATGCCTCATTATCTTTTCTAAAGTAGTCATGACTACACTAATGTTAGCTATTGTTCCTATTGGGACCATTGTTGGTTTAGGCAGTGTGTGAAAATATACACCTGTGTATACCTTCGTAGAGGTCTGAAACTGTACAGCAGGTACAACAGTGTAAACCTACTATTTACCTTAATTAACATAATGTGCAAAAAATAAGATAAAAAGTAATAAAATAAAGCAACTCCTTTTTAAAAAAACTATTTATTTATTTATTTATTTATTTATTTATTTATTTATTTATTTATGCGTACAGGTTTTGGTATGTAGGCCAGAGGTGTGGGGTGTGAGAGGGTTTGCCAGACAGAGTGGAGAGCAGAACAGGCAGATTGACTGCAACACACAGCTGAGGGGAGCAGCGGGAAAGGCAGGAGAGGTCTGCTGCGCCATATGGGTTAGCTCCCTGGTTGGGGATTGAACTCCTGCAGCAGTGGCTACTAATAGCTTCATAGTGCTGAGACTTAACCCCTTGCACTTAAAATTTAACATTTAAAATTCTGCTTTTGTCTCATTTGTAATTTAGAATGTTTTCATTGTTTTAATTAAGTTTATAATTTCTAATTATACAGAAAGGATTTTAAAAATTTTATGTATTAAAAATTCAGACTTCTCAGTTCTCAAAACTGACTCTTCAAAGTAACCATTATCAATATTACACTTGTCTTCGCAAATATTTGGAGTCTGCTTGAAGCATATACAATAACAATACTATAGTACTGCTTTTTCAAATAAACGAAAGCAAATGACTGGTCTGTGTGCAATTAAAGTATTAGATCTCACAAAATCTACTGGTAACATGTTTAAAGGGATTAGTAATTATAGTTGGGAAACACAAGTCATTACTAGGTGTTGTGGATTAAGGGAGATGATCATGTGTCTGTATATGACTATGGGGGTTAATACATACAATTTTATCCTCTAATCAAGTACATATTCAGGGAAAAAGCATCTGAATGACTGAGCTTAATAAGTATTCATTCTTTTACTGGAGGGGATAGTGTCTTTCTTGCTGACTCTGTATTTCAAATTGACCAGGGTATAGCTCCAAAACATTTTTTTTTTTTGGTATGCTTTTATTTTTAATTGAGGTAATATTGGGATACCTCCATCAGGTATTATCACTGTAGTGCACTCACCATCAGCTTACTATATTCCACCACCATATTCTATTGTGCTTCCATCCATCTTTGTTCTTAAACTCCCCCTTTCTCTTCCTTACTTGGTGCTTCAGTTCTGTACTCATTTATCAAAGATTTGTTTTTAAGTTTGTTTTTATCTGACTCTAAGTTTATTTGCTTTATATTCTACATATTAGTGATATGATCTGGTATTTATCTTTGTCCTTCTGACTTATTTCACATAACATTATCCCTTCAATCTCCATCCATGTTGTCTAAAATGGCGTAAATTTATCTTTTTTGATCACTGAGTAATATCCCATTGTGTGTATTTACCACATCTTCTTGATCCACTCATTTGTTCTGGGGCACTTCGGTTGATTCCATAATTTAGCTATAGTAAATAGCATTCCAGTAAACAAGAGAGTGCAAGTTTCCTTTCAAATAAGTGTTTTCAAATTTTGAGGGTAGATGCTTATGGGTGGAATTACTGGACTTAATGTCAGTTCCATTTTTAATGTTTTAAGGTACCTCTATACTGCTTTTCCATAATGACTGGACCAGTTTGCATTCCCACCACCAGTGTAGGAGGTTCCCTTTTCTCTGCAATCTTACAAGCAATTCTTTTTCTGTTCTCTTAATATAGGTCATTCTTTGACAGGTGTGAAATGGTAACTTGCTGTGGTCTTGATTTGCATTTCTCTAACAATAAGAGATTGTGAATTTTTGTTTCTCCCCTCTTTCCCCCAGATGGCCATTTTTGAGTGCCTTCTTTAGAGAAATGTCTGTTTAGTTCATTTCCCCATTTTTTTATTGTGTTACTTGTTTTGTGTTTATAGAGTTTTATGAGTTCTTTGATATTAGTCCTTTGTCAGATGCATGATGTGCAAATATTTTCTCCATTCAGTTCTGATTTGTGAGAACAATTTCCAAATTTCTTCCTCTCTTATCTCATTGCATGTAGGAAGACAACTGATTTTTGTTGTTGTTGATTTTATAGTCTATCACTTTGCTAAACTAATAACTAACAATAACTAATGTATTTTATGGTTTTTCTCACTGTTCAAAATCTTTTTAGCTTGATGTAGTCTCAGTTGTTTATGTTCATTTTTGCTTTCCTTGCTACTGGAGACAAATTCCAAAATGTTTCACTAAAGTTTATGTCATGAAATGTTTTGCTTATGTTTATTTCTGTATATTTTATAATTTCAATTTTTACAACCAAGTATTTGATGTATTTTGAATTGGTGTTTGTATAAGTGTGAGATCATGGTCTAGTTTCATGCAGCTGTCCAGTTTACACAATACCAATTATTGAAGAGGCTATCCTTGTTCAAGTGTATATTTTTGTCTCCTTTGTTTTACATTAACTGTATGTATTTATGGGCTTATTTCTGGACTCTAAATTCTATTCCAGTGGTCTCTGTGTCTATTTTTGTTGTGTCTGTAGTCCTGTTTTGTTTCAATACTAGACTTTTTAATTATTATGGCTTTATAATACAGCTTGAGGTCTGGAAATATATTGCCTCCATCCTTTTTCTTCTTCATTACCATTGCTTTTGCTGCTTGGGGTCTTGTGTGATTCCATGTGAATTTCAGTAGTATTTGTTCCAATTCTTTGAAAAATGTAATACAGATTGCATTAAGTCTGTGTATTACTTTGGGTAGGATAGCCATTTTGATAATGTTGAGTCTTTCAATCCAGAGAAGGGATTTTTTTCCCCAATTATTTGTGTCTTGTTCTATTTCTTTCAACAATGTTTTATATTTTTCTAAGGTAGATTTTTTTTCATTCAGATATTAATGGAAAAGCTTTATCAACACTGAAAATACTAGATAAGAATTTGATGTAAGTGGCTTTTGTTGTGTTAAGATATATTTTGTTTATCCTCAGTTTTTTGAGGCTTTCATCATAGGTAGATGATGGGTCATAGCCAATTCTTTCTCAGCATCTCTTTATGTTATTTTTGTTTTTTGTCTTTTTTGGTTGATGTGGTGAATTATGTTTACTGATTTTCATATGTTGTACCATTGTTGCATACCTCATGTGAATTCCAGTTGGTCATGGTGTATGATCTTATTAATGCATTGTTAGATTTGATTTGCTAGGATTTTGGTAAAGATATTTGGGTCCATGTTTATTAGGGCGATTTTTCTGTAATTTTCTTCTTTTTTTTTTTTTGCATGCAGTTTTTGTTTCATTTTGGTATGTGATGTCCTCATGAAAAGTATTTCGAAGTACTGTTTTTTTCAATTCTTCGGTAGAGTTTAACCAAGACAGGAATTAGTTCATCTTCGAAGGTTTGGTAGAATTCACTTGTTATGCCATCAAGTCCTACATTCGTTTTTTTTGTTTTTTTTTTTTTGGAGTTTTGATTACTGTTTCAATTTCTTTGCTTGTGGTTGGTTTGTTCAGGGTTTCTATTTCTTTTTTATTCAACCTTTGATGGTTGTATGATTCTAATAATTTGTCCATCTCTTCTATGTTATTCAGTTTGTTAGCATACAAACTTAGTTCCTGACTTTAGTTCAGGAACTAGTTCCCTACTTTTAGTTCCCCAGCTGCTCTTTCCTTCAGTGTTTTTTTGTTTTTTGTTTGTTTGCTTGTTTTGTTTTTTCCACCTTTATTCTGTTTCTTAAAATACCATGCTGTTTCAGCTGAGGTCATATGCCCTTATCTGCCTATTTCTATTTTTTTTTTCCTAAAAATCTCTTTTGGCTTTCTTAGTTATTTGTTTTCAATTTGAATGTTACATTCTTAGAGAAACTTCCCTGACTACACAATCTGTGATACCCTGTTTCCCCCATGAATCCTGACCTTGTTTTTTTTTTTTCTGCAGATCAATTTGCTTTGTGAAAATTTCTTGTTCATTCATTTATTTAGTTGGTTGATGTCTATATGCTCCCATGGAAATATAAATACCTTATCCTCGTTGCTATCTAATCCCAAACTCCTAGAATAGTGCCTCAATTGTAGGACACTCAGTAAATATTTATTTGGATAATTATTTGGGGTAAATTGAATACTTCCTGTTTATGATGTGTATGTCTCCTTATAAAGAGCTACAGAGAAATAATAGCTTCATAGTATGTCTTTTAATGAATATACAAAAAATTATTTATCTGCCTTATATTTTGGAATTTCATATAAAGTGTTGCTTGAAAAGTGTTCTTTTAAAAGTTTGCATAAAATTTATTATTCTGTAAGTAATATGTTTTAATAGTTTCTAATTAGCAATTCAATTTTTTTACTTATTCATTTGCTTATTTTTATTAAACTGAATAATGGGCATGGTAATGTATATTAGTAGTTTTTTTCAAAACAGTATGGATAGCAATTTTTCACCTTGCATATTTAGTAATTTAATGCATTGATAATTCTATTTTGAAAATATTTTGGGGGTTGAACTATTTTTTATAATTTAATTGTAAGTCCTTACATATATACTTATATGTGTGTGTGTGTGTGTGTGTGGGTGTGTACACACATATATAGTCTATATCTACTTATCAGAGTATAAAATGATGTGAGAACAAGGGCTTTAGATTATGTTGAAACCTGTGCCCAAAAGATGATAATAAAATGAATATTTCAATTCAGTGAGGTCACCACCAAAAATAATTGAATAATGCTAACACAAGTGATAAATACAACTTGTAACATTATTCATGCATAGCTTTTCTTTTTAGTAACTATTACTACGTAAAGCTTTTTCTAAATACATAAGATTTCTTCTTTGTAATAGCTCTAAACCAATGTGACTCGTAGGCAACCTAATAGTAATCTCTCTGACTGACACTTTGTGTTATAACATCTTTTGCAGAGATACTCAAATTGGGGGAATAAATAGATTAGGGAAACATAACTGATTTGTTTTCTTCCCAGGTGATGTTAGTTCATAATTCTTTCCTTTAACGGAAACCTCATAATCCTGCTTTCGCTTTAACTTTCTACAACCTAATCCTTACTCAGTAGTCAAGAGTCATCTCTAAAAGCATAAATCAGGGGCCTCTTTGGTGGCACAGCAATTTAAGTCACAGCACTGTGTCGCGCGCTTGCTCCCATCCGACAGGAACAGACACGACTCCGAGGTAATCTTCAAGAAGCTTCTTCTTTTTTGCGTATATCAGACATGTATATATATGTATGCTGAACCAATGAGAAGAAAGCGGAACCTTTTCTAGGCCAATCAGTGGGCTGATCACGCGCGCACCGCTCGGATAGGCGCCTATCACGTGGCGAGCACGCGTCCGCCATGTTCTTGTTTACTGGTTGCCGGACCTACTTCCTCATACAGCGGGCGCCATGTTA
>PVIJ01003359.1:107500-136993 GCA_004024925.1 Scalopus aquaticus | reverse complement strand
AAATGGGCAGAAGAGCTCAAAAGGCACTTCTCCAAAGAAGAAAAGCAAATGGCCAACAGATACATGAAAAAATGCTCAACATCACTTATAATCAAGGAAATGCAAATCAAAACAACTATGAGATACCACCTCACACCTGTGAGGATGGCACACATTAAAAATGCAGGCAATAACAAATGCTGGAAAGGATGTGGAGAAACATGTTCTATGATATAACAGAAATGCTCCTAATAATGCTGAAATCCTAAACAGAAATTTATTATCATGTCAAGCTGATCATAAGAGATGCGGTTAGGCATAAGTTCCAAGAAGCAAGAGCTGTTTTTCAGAAAGGTGCTTGCTTTCAGAAACAGAGATAAAAAATTAAGATAAAAGGTGACTATAATGTGATGAGATAGGACTTTCTCATATAGCTTTTAAACCGGCTTTGAGATCAATTTAAACCTGAGCTTTGAAGGTATTCTGCAGAGGAGGTTGTTGTTTAGGATAAGTTCAGAGTCTTTATTTGTTGATAGTGATTATTTGAAGAATAACCTTTATTATAAATCATAAAATGATCACTATCATTTCAAATTAAGTGAAATGAAATATATAGTATTTGAAAACTTCAGAAAGTTTTCTTAAAATACCTTGACAAATAACAAGAAAAAGTTTTCCACTATTTTATACATTGCTCTGATTTCAAATTTTGCAAAGGAGAAGATGAACCATAGCCCCTGCCCCCATGGGAAGGATCAATAGATATTGAAAGTTGTCACAACCACCGATAACAAATTCAACCATCAAATTTCACATGACTGGAAGGAACAGAAATATTTTATGAGGCAATTGTTCAATTTACCCTTTTACTAAGTGATGCAATCAGTTATACCAATAAGAAGGTAAATATTTTCCCTAGCACATAAAACAACCTTTTGGTTGGCTTATAATTACAAGAATGATGCAAACTGAATCCCTTGCTTTGTTTCACTATCCCTTGTTAGTACCACAGACCTCTCTGCCTCTCTTGTTTTTCTCAAAAGCAATTTAGAAAATGCTTGTATTTTAGACAAAAGGAGAACATTTGGTGAAAGAAAATTCATCATTAGGTATCTAGAGGTTTGTTAATAGAAAAGGCAACTCCCACAGTGTATCCTAGTGCTCAAGCCAGACACACATGCTCGGGACCAGCAAGCTGCCTTCACAGTGGGCCAAAAGTCATTATCATAATTTTATATTACATAGACTACATTGAAAATTTAATATATCCCAGCAAAAAGAGACAAAAGACATTTTGCATAATGCTTCTGTGAGCGCACTCTCTCTTGCTACTCTTTTAGCCACCCCATGCAGATAATCACACCAGGAAAAAGAAGTTCATTACCTAAGCCAAATCAAAATTAGGCTTTTCTTTTTGATAGGGAACTTCATTAGTAAGCCCTGTCTTATACAGCTGGGAGATTTGATGAATCTATCTTAGAGTAATAATTCAGTACAATCAGCTACAATTTTACTTTAAGTTTTACATCTTTATTAAGAAAAGTAGAAATATATAAACTGGATACACATACATGGATCTTTAAAGATAGTAAATCAAGATGCGAACTGAAATCACTTTTGGGTATTTACAACATTCTGGAATGACAGAAGAAAGCCAGGTAAGAAATGTAACTCTTTGCCACCCATGATTAAGGCTTTCAAGAAAAAAAGAAAATCAAAGAAAGCAAAGCTGCAACACTTGAAGAAAGCAGATATTTTTTGCAACTATTCAAATGAAAACATCTTCAAATTGTAAACTTAGCCTTTGATTAACAATAAAACATTAGGGGGAGAGTCATTTTAAAATTCGCCACAAGATAAAGGCTAATGCTCCATTGTCCTCACATGCTGTCCAAGAAAATATCCACTGCAGTGCCGCGTTCCCGTTTATATCATACAAAACTCAGTTATCCCACAGTCATGGAACAAAGAGCTCCATTCTCCCCTTTGTGTGACCCACATATGTAAGGAAGTACACGAGCATGCGAGAGCTCTGCTGGCTGCAGACGAGGTCTGAGGAACACCTCTAAGACTGTTCCCTTTCATGCTGGAAGAACCTATCTCCACAGCCCTAGTTATGGACATAGTTTTCCATACTATGCTTGAAGCTGACCTTGACTTTTGTAACCAGACTGAGGTTTCAATATTATGCTGGGCTTCTTTGGCCATTGTCCATTATATTTTTTCTTAACCCTACAGAGCCAGTTCTTTGAGAGAAAAATATCAGTCTGACTTTGTCACTTCTCCCCGCATTTGACCTCCATGAATTCCCCCCATAATGTACATCAATATTATTGAAAGAATGAGAGTTCTGAATTCCTGAAGGTTAATAGCTTTTAAAACAGAATAGCTTAATTTCCTAGACCTCTCTGGTCTTATCAATCTGTATTTATTATTAACCTTCAGTAGTTGGCAAAACAACAAAAACAACAACAAAAAAAACTTCTTCCACCCGGAATTAGAAGTCACTTCATCACATCTGAATGGTAGCAGTGCTCAAATGAAAAATTCCACTGAACTTAAGCTTGAATCAGTCATCAAGTATAAAAGATCCGAATGACAAATCCTAACTTCCAATATTGTAATGCTCAAAAACACTTTTTGAAAAAGTACAAGAGATTTAATAAGAACCCTCTATTTATTTACTCTTTATAAAGAGTAAATACTTTCTTACATTTTCAACTATTTAAAGGGGGAAGAGGGTCTAATGGTCTATTGGTAGAGGATTATGGAAGCTCTGAGGTGGGCGTGGTATCACTATATATCTGGAGAGGTGTGAATATGCACCTCTATATCATATACAATGTTATAAACCAGCGTTACCTCAATAAAGATCAGTATAATTTAAAAAAATGAAAAAAGAAAAAAATGTACCTTAGGAAAATTCAGAAACATAACCAGCATTGTGAATTCTATCTTCCCATAGGATTGATTTAAGTTTTCCAAATTAACAATATGGTCTATTTTATTCCTTTCTAATATTTAATCTTCTTCTGAAAATGCTATCATTCTTGATAATCTGCTGTCATGGGCAGAGGTATAACCTGAAAATAAGATTGTTTTTAATATTTTAAAATATGACAATATGAGACACCTTTAGAAAGGGGGATGGTTGCACTACTTATCATTTATAGTTTTGACTGTGTATCAGACATGCTACAAAATGTTTTTTTCCCTCTAAAACAACCTTATTATTTAGCTACTATTACTATTCCCATTTTATATATTAGGATACTGTGTCTTTGTAATGTTCAGTAACTTGCTCCCAGTTCCCCAGACAGCAAGTGGAGAGGCTTGAATTAATAATCGTTAATCTGATGCCAGCGCTCCTATTTTGAATCACTGTGTTTGCAAACCTTCCCAAGCAAATGTGAGCAATAAGCCATTTCAGGAAATCAAAGAAAGTTTAATTCTCACAATTGTCAGTTTGGTCATTTATGAAAATGCCCTTCCAGGTCTCCTTTGGGGCCAGCAGAGCTAAAGAAAACAGGTGGGGAGTCTTTCAGAATACTGAAAAGGATAAAGAAAGAGAAATAAATGAAATACATTACATGTATATGCATATTTTATGCCATGACTTTGGTTTCTCTGAAAAGACCATTAGTTGCTCCATTATCTGGCTTTATAAAAAAACACTTTTATTTAAAAACTGACTTTCACTTTTAAGCCCTTGGCAAGGTTAACTGTAATATCGCTGTAAGGCTTCATGAAAGGTACACCACTGCCATTCTTTGGTTCTCCTTTTCCTAACCAACAAAAGTTGGATAGATTCCAGCGCGGGTCAAGTTCTCCACCATTTTGATGACTTAGTGGTATGAAACTACTATCCTTCAGAATCCAGAATTTGTCCTTCTCATATGACTTTTGATCCATGTTCCCTGACATTGTAATAATCTCTTTCATGTATGTCTTATCCTCCAATCTTGCAACCAGATTCTATGCTCCTTGATGACGGGAGACATATCTTAAGTGTCTGTAAGTGAAAATCAAAACAAAACTGGATGCTCCAATGTGTGACAAAATTGGGGTGAGGGCCTCCCTGGTGACGCAACGGGTTAAGAGCTGCACTGTGGAGCTGTCGGAGGCTGCAGCGCGAGTTCGATGCCCAGCCAGGGAGCTTCCCACATGGCACCACAGACCTCTCCTGCCTCGCCCAATGCTTCCCTCAGCAGTGTATTTCGGTTGATCTTCCTGTTCAGCTCCCCACTCTGTCTCTGGTGAACCCTCTTACCGTCCCACACCTCTGGCCTGCGCCCTAGCTTGTATGCATAAATAAATAAATGTTTAAAAAAAAGTGGGGGTGAGACTGCACAGGGTATATAACCACAACTCTTTCTGCCTGGGCTTTCCTTCTTTTGAATCTTTGGATAATATGGAGCAGGGAAAACATTCTAAAATTTGAGATTTATAAAGGCACTGGTGCACAGCTACCAAAACAACTGCAAAGATAATGATCAGAAACAAACCAATAAATGCCAACAAGATCAAACATAAAAATGACATCAACAATGAACAAAACAAGTGAAAACAAGGTTCTTGAGATTTTTCTTTTATATTAAAGTATATTAACATAGTCTAAAGAGGCATTTTTATATACAAGAAAGTTGTAGATTACACTAACCTTTGATATTTGGCCATAAAAAAACAATCATCAGCCTGAGAAAGACCATATATATTTTTATGTGTGTATGTGTATGTATATTTCTATATCTCTATATGTATACGTAAAATTGCCTTCACATTGGATTGCAATTTATTCCAAGTTCAGAAAATCCAGTTCAGCTATTTTCTTTTTCAACAGATTTCAACATGTTATTAGAAGTACACAGTTAACCAGGTTTCATGCAGTAGACAAAATGGCATTGTGGGATTACATTAGTTCGACAGCTGCTTTATGACTATAGCTTCCAGACCAATTTATTTAATATTGATCTTTAAACAAACATCAGTACAAATAAATTTGAGCACTCCAGTCCTGAGATTTTATAGCTATAAAAGAGGCCTATATTCAGAGAAGCAGGGCTGCTTGTATTTCTGCCTTTGATTCTGTTTTCTTTGATCCTACCAGGTATCAAATACATCAATGCCAAATTAAAACAAATCCATCTTCAGATAACACTCTGTTTATAATCTTTCATGCAGAAAGAATTTTTCTATCAATAACTTCCAGCAAGCATTTTAACTGATCTTTTTATTGCTTTATTCTGGCTACTACAAAAGGCAGCAGTGCCCTGTCCTGACTCGAGCAGGAGACCAGGCTCTACCTGAAGTATCGGCAAGGAGGGGCTGAGCTCCACTTCCCCAATTTCATTTTAGCTCGCTCTCTGACTCTTTAACAACTCTAGCCCCGCGGCAGGGACACACCAAGATCCAGCTGCCCCCAACTGAGAAAACTGCTGCACAAAGCTAGGTCTGGGAGGCCAATCTTGAGACTTTTACGGGACTACAGTTGACCATTTGGAGGAGGGGACAGCTGGGTGCTAAATATAAATGGGAAAAAGACTTAGATAGGGAAATAGATAATGAATCCTGGGATTAAACACTCGATTCAATTAGGCGGGCATATATGAATGTGAGGCATAAGTGGACCCAACATAATTATTTGCACAGGACTTATTTATGCTCTTCTTAGTTATCCTGATTGAGTACTGATACGAGGCTCACCAGGGGCTGGATATTCCTGTGGTCTGGAACTGGGATAAAGTTCAGAGTTTTTGGTTACAATTCATTCATGTCTACCATCTGTTTTATACTCATTGAGGTCTATGGATTATATTGATCTTTCAAAGAAAATAAGTTTCTTTTCTGTCTTTTTTTTTCTTTTTCAAACCTCCTTCCTCTTCCTCTCCAACTCTTCCTTGTTTTAAATATTTTTTAAAAGATTTATTTTTACTTATTTATGCATAGAAGAACTGGGGTATAGGCCAGAGGTGTGGGGTGGTGAAAGGATTCACCAGCGACAGAGTAGGGAGCAGAACAGGAGGATTGACTGAAGTACACTGCTGAGGGGAGCAGCGGGCGAGACAGGAGAGGTGTGTTGCACCACGTGGGTCAGCTCCCTGGCCAGGGATCGAACACAGGCCACAGTGGCTGGTGATAGCTTGATAGCGCTGAGACTTTAACCGCTACACCACCTGGAAGGCCCCTCTTCCTTCCTTTAAACAGAAATATTCTGGGAACAGAATAGCTAAATGGAAAAGTCTTCATGCGGAATTTGAAATCCTTTCAGGAAAATATTCAGGTTTTCTTTCTGTACTATCAAAGGAAGACATATCTGCTCTGAAACTGCAAGATAATTGTTTTCTGTGAGTAATGAATTTTGGTCAGTAATGGATGGTTTTAAGAACATTTGACTTTAAAAACAATCTTTTTACTTTGTCATACATTAGAGCTCAAGGAAAGATTGAGAGGACATGGTATTTTAATGCTTAAAGTCAGAAAGGCATAAAAGATACAACTATTTAACACTATTATTCCTCAGTCCTCAGTCACTCTAACACCTTGATACTACAAAATAAAAAACTATAAGTAAATCTACTGTTTATTCAGTTACCAGCTTCTATTATGCCCCTTTCCAGTGCACTGACATAAGTGTACTTGGGAGCATGACACAAAGGTACAGAATAGAAGCTGCGTCCATTACAGCTTCCTAATTTGAAAGGACTCTTCTTTCTTCACCAAACCCTTAAAAATATTCATATTCCAGAGACAGGTGAAATATGTCCATCTCACCAAATGTGAACTACAATCTTGCCCCTAGGAAATGGGGTGAACTATAAGGTACAATTACTTGTCCACTTTGCTGCTGCACCTTAAAAGAGGCAGATCTTCTAAACACTAGGTGAGGAGAGAGCTGCTCTGTAACCTCGGAGATGCTAGTGCTGCACTAGCCAAAGAGGAAGGTCTTTCAGTCTGTTTGTTGTAAGGTGAATAGGCTCTGGGTTTGTTTGTTTGTTTGTTTTTCCCCTCATAGAATTACTGAGAAGACATGATGAAACACGTAAATCTGCTTTGATAACCAGATGTCAACATTCATGCTCTTCATAACTCATAATGATCACTGTAAGATCTCTAGGAAGGCAATGATTTTATGAAAGGAAGTTTACTATTTTTTAGTAATACAGATTTCTATACTGTCTGATGTTTAAACCAAACCAAGGCCTGGGCTATGTAGAAAAGCTGGACTATCTTGGTGCATCCCTTAGAATGACCCCCTCCACATCCACCCCAAGTCCACCACTAACTGGATACCCATTACTTCACCTCTTATATATGTCCTTCCCTCATTGTACCCTTTATCTGATTGATTCTTATGGAGTTGAATGGAGGCAGGTAGGGAAGAGGAGATATGGCCCAGTTTTGGGTGCCCATCCACAGTGATAATCTATCATGAGATAAGTCAATGGTGCCCATGAGACTCTGCCACGTGGGTGAGTCATGGTGACTGATGTGTTAGTCACAGATTAACAGCTACATTTTGGGCAGAGAAAATACTAGAAACTACTCCTTTTCAGATACCTCCATCAAGACTTATACAGCCGGCATGTAATTATTAGTCTTCTGCCTTTTTAACTACTGACCTTGAATCTGAGATATGCTCAGAGTATCTTTGTACTCCCAATTATTGACAGTATTACCGGTGTAGATCAGATAGTGTAGACCAGACAGGCTAGAGGAACAAATTTAGAGGCGAGGTGATGATGGTTTTGAAACCATGACATATGAGCAGAGTTTAAAAGAACTAGTGTTGATCTTGGAGGAGAATAAAAAGAAAAAAGAGGCATGTTAGCTACGATAAAATGTATGTAGGACTTTATGATAGAAGACAGATTTGCTATTCTTCATGTAGATTACTGGACAGAAAACTTCACAGATAGGCTTGGAGTACCCTCAGACTCCTTCCTCTCCTTCATCACCCAGATCTACTGTCATGACTCCTAGAAACTGCTGAGTTCTACTTCTCCATTTCCACTGCCATAGTCTTAGTTCTGGCCCTCATCTAAATCTCTTGGACTATTTATGTTTTCTTGCATATGGTTTCTTAGTCCTTTAAATGCACTCTCTACCCTGTTGCAGGTTTTCTATGGTATTCCCTTATTAAAATCTCTTAGAATCCTCTCCACTAACCTAAAAATGAAGCAACTTCTACCATAAAGTCCTCCAGTAAATTCCTTGGTTTGGTAATGAGGTTCAGATGATGTAGTCTCTGAATCTTTTAATTCCATGATTTAGACATGCTCTTCTATGTACTCTTCTTCTCTGGTCTATACACACAATGATGTGTACTCATCATTCAAGATTCTGCTCAGAAGTCTTCTCTTTAACAAAATCTTCTTTGATCCTCTCAAGCATGTCCATTCACTCACTTCCTTGTCTTCTCACAACACCTTGTGATTTTGTATATTTCAATTATTATTATTATTATCATCATCATCATTATTACCACCACATTGAAGGGAACATTCTATTGATCTTTTATTTATCCCAAATAAGTGGCTGTTGAATAAATATGTGAAGGACTGAATGATTCACTCTTTAAGTAACTCTTCAAAAATCACACCATGTTCTTCTGGGAAATAGTGAGTCTTTAGATGTTCAGCTGGTAGGTTGGACTACACTTTTATAGGTTCTTCCAACTTTCTCCCTCCACCCCTTGTCCTTTAGTACTTGGTAAGCAGGTGTGTAAGAGAGAATCAAATAGGCAGGTGTGTAGAAGTTTAATCAGAACTCTATGTAAGCAGACTAGTAAAAAAAATTATACAATTTCATTATACAAAGATGACAAACCAGTCCAGGATCTAGATTTAAATATTAGGAAAGCCATATGAAATAAAATAAGACTGTCAGTTGCAGAGTATTTTTCACTTAGGGACTTATGTTGCACAAACAAGAAATGATTTTTATCCACAAGACTTAAGCAAAGTCCCTTCCTGTGGGGTGGGGATCAGCAGATCGGGTGCTCTTCATACTGGTCCCTAAAGGTCATTTCTTACATGAGCACTAACATCCTGCTCCTCTGCCTACATAGAGCTCCCATGGTACTAAAGAAAAATTATTCAAATGGAATGTTTTTATGACTCTTTCTATATATTTTTTTAGCATGAACCATCTATTAGATCACAGATTCCTACATTCATACATTTATTTGGTGCACTACAAAGGCAACTTAGAAATCTGTGCCCCAGTGATTCCCCAAAATGTAATGCACCTCCCTAAATGCCCAGTTACCAAGTGGATGCTTTTTCTGCCACAGAGAATTTGAATTAAAAAAAAAAAAAAGGCTTTAAATCGGGTTCTAATGAGAGCCTGAAAAAATTATGATCTCATATTATGAGAGTGGAGGAATGGGCTTTAACAGAAAACTGCCTAATAGATCTTGAAGTTTTGCACATAGGCCTAAGGTCTACTACAGATTTAATTTCATGAGGAGTGAATTCAAGCTCTTTTCTACCCTTAAATGTAGTTCTTGATCATTTTTCAATTCATTGTTGGCATTGGGGAAAAGTGTGTCCTTACCAGAGACAACCTTACAATGCAAAGCCAGAGACTTCTATCCTTCTACAACAGTCTCTGATATAACCATGGTGGAAGTTACTGTTACTGAAATCTGCCCCCAAGTACCCCCAAACACTGCAAAATGCATAAATACCTTATATCATTTATTTCTTCCATATACAAATTATGAACACATACATCTTTACATATACATGCATATATATATATATATATATACACACACACACACACACATATACTATGAAATATTTTAAAAATATTTACCCGTACATAGTAAAATGGCCATTTAAGATCAGAGATGCTTATGGTTTCAAACATGAATTTTTGTTTAACAGTGCTGATCGCTGTGTTGATTATGCATTTTGGTATATATGATGACATCACTAAGTGTATCTTAATGCTGTCAGTGTAGAAGATGTTAGCTAAAATTTTAGGTTGTATGCAATGTACACAAAAATTTTAAATAAGCCACTTCACCATGTAGCTAGAAATCATACTGGTACAATTCTCTAAGAAACGTCTGTGCTTTTACATGAAAAATTTACTTCCTATATTGTCCATAAAACTTCCATCACAACCAGGACTTATGAAGTCTTGGGGAAGCATGCTCAGTCCTGCCCCTTTGGCTGTTTTCTTCTGGTATTGGGGATAATGAGAAGCTTGACAACTTGGCTTCAGGTTGGAATTAAAAGCCTAAAGCTCTTGCCACTCTGATTTTATGGGGCCTGGCTGCTGAGACTTCACAGGACCTTGCTGTAACGACCTGTCTACTTCAACTCCACATGGTCCCACTCCGGCTAGGCCTTTGGATCAAACCCTTCTCGTGTGAATACAGACAGCGTCTGGGAAACTGCGGTGCCGATGTCTCCACAGAGCATCACAGATGCTGTCAGGACCGAACTTCACACTCAAACATTTGATGCATTTTAAAAAGGGATTCAGCCTCAGACTCAAACAGGCAGATGGATCGTCTAACACTTCAAAGGCTTGAGCAGAATTGCATTTTTTTTCTTTTGTCCCATAACCCATTCAGCTTCTCCTTCTCCTCTCCAACAGGTCTCTCTGTACAGTTGTAAAGGAAGTGACAAAGTCTCCCCAATCACAATACAAGAACACAACACAACAAGCACAGATCCATCAACTACCTTGTATAATCCTGAGTTTTTACAAATCTAGTATCAATGGTTCCAAGAAATAAGGGACAGACAAAGGCAGAAGGAGTCACAGATACAGTGATAAGATGAAAGCAGCAAGCAGCAACACCTAGTTCTGTGTTCTACTGTCCCTGCAGAATGGCGAGCATCTTCCAAACTTGAAACTGCTCTGCCCTAATAATCAATTCCCATGATCACAACAAAGCTATCTTAGTTCACAAGAATGGTAGATTTGATTCTGGTTCAAGGCATTTAGGGGGAGGCTCAAAATCCAAAGTAATCTTTTCCTTATGAGGCTTTATTTTACACTTAGTAGAGCAATTATTAAATTAGAAACATGCTGTGAACTGAAACTATTAATCTCTACACAAGTTTAGAAATAGCTATTGCTGTTCTCCATTAATTAATTATCAAGGTTTACACAAGTTGGTTGTTTGACATCAAACATGGACAAAGAGCTTTTCACAGGGACATCTAGAAGGAGGTGCATGCGCCTAACACTGACAAGACCAGAGCCAAGAAAATACGAGGATTCTAAGGAAACCTAAGGTACAAAAGAAGAGATGGGCAGAATAAGCAAAATTGTGTTTCTGAAGTTTTAATTAACCAACAAATTCCTATAATTAGTGAGGGCATTAACTTCATCCCAAATATAGTGGGAGAAGAAAATTTATCTTTTCTCTAAAATATCTTGAAATTTAATGGGATGGTGGAGACAATAACCCAAATCTGATTTTAGATGGGTGAGAATTGCTAGGTATAGGAAAGGTAAGGCCCTTTTAAAAAGAGCACCTATTTAACAGGTATGATGGGACATACTTGCAAATAAGCTTGGGAAAGATTAAGCTGAAACAATCTTAGATATTTTCCAATAAAAATAATACTCTTTTATAAAGAAGGTGAGGGCCTCCCCGGTGGTGCAATGGGTTAAGTGCAGTGCTGTGGAGCTGTCGGCGGCTGTAGCACGAGTTCGATACCCAGCTGGGGAGATTCCCACATGGCACAACAGACCTCTCCTGCCTCACCCACTGTGCCCCTCATCAGTGTATTTCAGTGGATATGCCTGTTCTGCTCCCCACTCTGTCTCTGGTGAACCCTCTCACTGACCCACACCTCTGGCGTGCACCCCAGCTTGTATGCAAAAATAAATAAACCTTAAAAAAAATTAAAAAAATAAAAATAAGGTAAAATGCTAGAAATCTGACTGTAGAACTGAGGCTACTAAAGGGAGAAGATGATGGGAGAGCAAAGTGGGGAGGGAGCACAACAGACTATGGTGGAAGACTATGGGTATCTTGTTGGTGGCTGTGGTATGGTAATACCACCTGGAGGGGTGATCTTATACCTCTAAATCATATACAACATTGTAAATCAGTGTCACCTCAATGAAAAAAAAAAAGGGGGGTGAAATGTACTTATTTAGTCTTTCAGTTAGAATGGCAGAGAGACTGAGAGTCCAGGTCCCACCAAAACCCAGTCTTGGGGCCTTTCCACAAGTTCCATCCTTAATGTGCATGTATTCTGTCCTGGCAATTTCACTGTGGAAAAATCGAAATGTCATTGTTCCCCATTTAAGAAGCAACATTTCTGGCTTCCCTTGTGGCACAAGGGGTTAAGTCTCAGCACTATGAAGCTATCAGCAGCCACTGCAGCATGAGTTCCATCCCCAGCCAGGGAGCTGGCCCACATGGCGCAGCAGACCTCTCCTGTCTTGCCCACTGCTCCCCTCAGTAGTGTATTTCAGTCAATCTGCCTGCTCTGCTCCCCACTCTGTCTCTAGTGAATCTTCTCAGCCCCACACCTCTGGCCTACACCCCAGCTCTTGTATGCATTAAAAAAAAAAAAATGAAAAAAGGTAGTAACATTTCTTCATGCTCATTCACCTCATCAAAGCAGGGACACAAAATTCACATACACACATACACAAATAAAAGTAGCTTAAAAAATGCAAGGAGCAAAACAGAAAGGCTAGACCTTGTTTAATGCATTCAGGTCTTGACTTAAATTTTTTATATTGTCTGCAGTCACATGAGGCAAGAATATTTTCTTCTTTGGTTGATTACTGTAATTTGCAAAGGCTACTAGTTCTCTCTCTCTCTCCCTCTATATATGTATATATATCTTTACATACACACACACAACACACACACATAAACTTAAAATGTACATGTGACATTAAAATACCAAATAATTTAAAATATGTGTGTATTGAACACCATTAAAAAGGCAAAAAGAAAAATAATGGAAAATAATATATTGAAAGTCAAAAGTCTCATAGCCTTAAAATGTAATGAGTTCTAGGTCAATAAAATGATAAATGCTAACTTTAGTGTACATAAGGCATAAGTAAGTTCTTTATAAAATACCAAATAGATGTGGCAAATGAAATAACAAAAAATCAAATTCACAATAAAAAATAAAAGTAAAAATGAGGGACTATTGGTATATATCAAATTGAAGTTTCTTAAATTAAAAATATTTTTTAAATGTCTATTACTCTGTGGTCGAAGACATGAGGAAATGAAGTTGTGTGTAAGTACAGCTTTGTACTTACAAATCTGTACATTTTGTTTGTCTGGTTTTTCTGACCAGAAAATCAAAAAATGAAGAGCTTTCAGTTTTCATATGAAGAACTTTAAAAGTTCTCATACTTTCTTACTTGTAGAATTTATCCTAAGGAGATAATCAGAGATAATAATATCATTATATAAAAAGTGTCCATTATTGCATTGTTTAGCAAAGCAACATCTTGATAACAATTCAAATTCCAACTCAGACTAGTAGAACATTCAAATGCATTGCTTAAATAAAGGTGAGCATGAATGCCTATTTTGTAATCATCCAGGCATATAAATAGTTCTTGTTCTTCAGTGTTTAGAACTCAGCCTCTGGACCTAACTTGAGTCCTGCCAACAACTGGTTTTGTGACTTTGGACAAGTTATCTTTTAGTGTCTCAGTTTCCTTAAATATAAAGTGGGAATAATTGTGGTACCTATTCTTATAGACCATTTGCAGGTTAGTTAAATGAAGTAACATGTTTATTTAGACCAATACTGACAAATAGTAAACACTCAAAAATACTCAGTATTTTGAATACTATTTAGTGACATGGCTATTCCCATTATATTATAATATTAAGGGAAGCACAAATACTTTAAATAGTTTGTACAGTAAGAGCACATATATTTAAAATATATATGCATGTATGTATTTACTTGCAATAAATTTTTAAAAGGCTGAAGAAAAATGGAGTAATTTCCTATATCTTTATTCTCTGCTTTTTAAATAGAGTCTTCTTCAGAGAAAAAGGAAATAACACCGTGTATGAAACCACTAAGTCACTAAAAGGAAGCTCCTGGAACAGTTTAGGAGATAGAGAAACACGGGAAAGAAGACAAAGAAATGAGATAAGAAGAGCTGAAAAATTCAAAGGGGGGGATAAAAGAAGGAAGTAGCAAGCAACTGTGTAAAAACTTAAGAGAAAATTAAGAACAAAGTAGCAGAAGATGGACTTTGCTTTTCACAAGCCTGCCCAGCAAGAGTGGTTTGCCAGGTCACCCCTGTTTGCAAGAACCCTTCTTGCACTGATGTAAAGGGTTACTGCTTTAGCTGCTTTCAGATACAGTTACAGAAAAATAGTTCAAGGTAACCGAGAAGTTGATGGTTATCGATCAAGCTGTGCTGGCTTGGCATGGCGGGGCATATTCCACAACGCAAGCTAAACAGTTTCTTCCATGACAATTTTCTTTTTATTTCCATCACAGTAGATTTACTTGCTATGTTGCCCAAAATTTTGATAACCCCAGAATCTAAGCATATCCTGGGGGCAGAGGAGAAAGAAAAACGTGATCTAATTATATTTGTACAGTGTTTAAGTTTTCTCTAATTCCCAGTTGAGGAAAACATCTAAACTGGGAGAGGTATAAAACAGAAGTGCTGCTTTCTACAGGGGAGAAATGACTAACATTGAATAACACAGAATTAAAATGGACTTTTTAGGGTTGTCAAATTGATGACTAAATAACTATCATGCCTGTGGATAACAAGGGAATGTAGTCGAGTTGGGTACACACTGAGTCAGCAGTCAGTGTGAAATTCAGAGTAATTTGGTCCAGATAGGAAACAAACAAGATCTCAGATAACTGTTATTTCACTCAAAATTGTTTCATTATAAATTTGACAAGGAAAAAAAACAAAAAAGCCAGTTGACCTTGAACTAAATATTATTGAGGAATCTGTTTTTGTTATAGATCAATTTGCTTAAAGTTGCAGCTTCTAAGAACTTATCCAAGATGTTAAGTGATGACTTACTGAACATGGGAGAAAAAAGAAGCTTAACTTTGATTGGAACTGGTAAGAATTAGGATGTTAAAATAAGGGATCACGTCAGTGCATGAAATGCAGAGATTCCCTATCAAGGGCAACTAAATTACACATGCTAAGAAAGGCTCAGGACTAGATGTGTGACTCCGGACAAATTACTCAGCCTCCTTTGGCCTCCTCATGTAAAACTAGGACAATGATATACCAGGTTTTACTGGAAGATTAAAAGAGACAACCTGTGAGAAATGCTAAGCTCAGGATAAAGTACTGCACAAACGACAGCTGAAAAATAGCATACAAATTAGCCAAAGAAAATAAAGGGTGTTAATATGTAACTGTATTTGGAAATTCTTACAGAAATAACTATGGCAGGGCTAGAAATGGGAAGATGAGGGTATACAGAGGGCTTCAGACAGTGCTCCTGTGGCAACATTCTCATGGTTCAAGGTGGAATTCTGTTCAACACAATCTGAATCAACCATCAAAGGGTTATTTTAGTGATGTGTTATTCTATCCATCTTTGCGGACGGAGCAACATTAAATGCAGAATTCATGAAAATGAAATTGGGTAAGTTTTTGTCGATAAGAGCAGAGTGGAGGGCCTCCTTGGTGGTGCAGTGGTTGAGCACTGCGCTGTGGAGCGTCAGAAGCGCGCGATGCGAGTTCGACACCCAGCCAGGGAGAATCCCACATGGTGCGGCAGACCTCTCCCGCCTCGCCCGCTGCTCCCCTCAGCAGTGTATTTCTGATCTGCCTGTTCTGCCCCCACTCTGCCTCTGGTGAACCCTCTCACTGCCCCACGCCTCTGGCCTGTACCCCAGCTTGTATGTATAAATAAATAAATCTGTAAAAAAAAAAAAAAGAGTAGAGTGGAGAAAGTACTTTTGTGAGAGTCACCAGCACACTATGGGGATTTTGCCTTCAGGAGTTGACCTAGCTGTGTTCCCAGGTGAATTTATGCCTCTCTGTTACTTTTACTGTCCAGAGAGTGAATGAATGAATGAATGATATGCATTTTGCTGAGTTCCACACTGCTTGATTATTTTGACACAAATGATGAAGAGTTCTGTTTTAGAATTAGATGTGAAAACAAAAAAAAATCAGTGTCGGCTTTGTTTATACATAGGCACAATTGCACATATACATCACATATCACAAACACACACACACACACACACACACACACACACACACACCCTTCCAGATTTCCTTATCACACAACTTCATTCAGATGGATTTTATTTACTACTCTCATTGTCAGGTTAGGAAGTAAAATTTCCACAGATAAGTTCACACATATGTGATCCTTAGATTTTGTGTTCTCTACAACACTTTATACATTCCCATGGTGAGAAGAAAAACAGAAAGCAAGGTGAGACTTCTTCTTTTAATATTCCCATTGCTTTTTATATGAAACAAACAAGCCATATGCCATAATGGGAATTAGAGTTGGCATTTGGGGAGGTTGCCAATTTTTAGGGGAGTATGCGTGTGTGTGCTGTTTTCTGCTAGAGTTGCTATAGTAGATAATTCAAAATAAAATTCAGCAGGTCCTAATGTTAAATTTTGGGCACCAAACTGAATTTAGGGAGAGCAGAAGTAACCAGGCCTCTCTAGAGACTGGGTCTAATACCTCCTGAGGCCCCTGGCTCAGCTGTGGCAAGCTAATAAGGTTACCCTGAAGCAGATGCAGTTGTTAATACAGATGTGGCATGGGACTTCCTGAGGCAGGTCACAGTCATGATAACTCATGGTCGTATGCAATCTACACATTATGAAAGCTTGTGACGGGAGCACCTCAAACTGAAGTATCACAGTGCATCACGCTCCCTTTGTCTCCTTCTCCCTCAGTTACCTTCCAGAAAGCAGACAGACGAATACATATCTTAAAAAAAAACAAACAAAACAAAAAAAACAAAAAAACCCACACAGTTGTATTTGGAAGAGAGCTTTGTCTGGGACACTTTTCCTTCAACACAAAGACTTTTAAATCATTCTAAGGCAATTAAAGTTATTTGGGAAGTATGTATAGAAAATCTCATGGAAATTGAATGTGACAGCTGGCGTGGGGGGTCCAGAAAAAGGAACTGCCACTATTTATGGACACAATGGAGAGGAATGGTTTTTGGCAGCTAGTTTCAAGGTTCATGGTGTGTGGTGAAATGGCTAATACTGTGGATGAAGGCTGATTATAAATAAAATGGTGTGCTTCTTCAACTCTTCCCACTGGTCATCATCTAAAATGATGTTTTGGAGAAGAAATATACAAACTACTGGAATTAATTTTACTTAAAATTGTTTTCAGTGGAGTAAGCTGGTTTAGACTTTAAAAAACAATCACAGAATCTCCTGAATGAATGGAAGGTTGCATGCAAATTTTGCAAACTGAAGCATAACTTTAAAAATTGCATGCTGGTAACCTGAGTTAATGCAAGAAACCACTGAATAACATATAGAGCAGGTTAAACACTGAAAGCCTCTGATTTGTTCCATATTTCCAAACTAATGGGGCAAAGTAACCTTTTTGCTACTAATATTCTCCACCTCGCCCTAGAAGACAGACAAGCCGATTGACTTCAGAAATTCCCCAACCACTTCGTTAACAAGGATGGCGGGTTACAACATGATAAGCAGTAGCTCTTAAACACATGGGAGCTGCCTTCTGTGGGATTTCCAAACTTCTCAATCCTGGGGGGAGTGGGGCTTCAGAATGGTAAATGTAAGTAAAGTTAAATCTGCTCTGTGAATCATGTTTTCCCAAGAGGCACTCTATTGCTTGGGTCATCCTTTAGCTCATCGGAACCAATCTTCTTTTCTTTGTAAGTGGTCATAAAGAGAACAATTACTGTGCTCCAATTTGAGATCATATGTGCAGTGTTTCAAATAGTAGCTTCAATCAACTTATAATTGATGGGACAAAGGCCTTACATTCATACTGGGGATAATTATCATTCTAAGATTCTTACAAACGAAGCCCTGTCAAACAAGATAAGCTTCAATCAAACTATAGACAAAATCTAAAGTTAAGAGTTATAATTGAAGGACATAAAAGCAAAGTGTGATTTCATATATATTAGTATAATATATTATGGATATGAGATTCCATGATAACTCAAAAGGCAGTGTTTCTAAATAACTTTCATGTTACTAGACTTCTATTTTGCAACACATGAAACTCCTGTAAATGTCACCATTTAATTTATACATTCATCAGTCCATAAATCAATCATCCGTTCCAATAAACAATCATCCATTCAATAAATTTCCATGGAACGCCAATAAATTTAAAAATGTTTTCTATGTATCGCAGAAATTGTAAAGCCAACCCACTGGGGCTTGATCATCAGACCAGACAGTCTGTTATTTGATATAAGAATACAGTGAAGATGACTGACAAAGATGCTTCAGTAATAAAATCCATATCAAACTTGGGAAGGGGTTAGGATTAGCTGTGGCTCCTGGAAAAAAAAAAGGTGGAAACTGAAATAAAGTTGGGAACTAGAATATATTTATCTCAGAACAAGATACTTATAATTTGGTTCATTTCTTTAAGCTGCATCTTACAGTGGGTATTAGGTCAGATTTCTAGTCTGTAGTTAACAAGGCCTGCAGGGTTTCATATGCTAAGACCTGACTCACCGGAGCCTTGCAATATATTCATCATTTATTTTAACTATTAATCTAAAGATCACAATAAAATCACACTTGTATATATATTTTTCTCAATTGTGTGTGTGCTTTACTCTCTCCAGAGTGGAAAAACAGACAATAAGCGACTATAATTCAGGATCACCTACCTAGTTAGTAACTGAATTAGATCTAGAATGCTTGCTTTCAAATCAATGATCCAAGGTTTATATACCTTAGGTCATATGGCTTTGATTGATTTTAAATTACCAAAGTTAGCATCGTCAATAATATCAGAGGCGAACACACAGTGTAGTAGGAGAAATAAAATGGATCCACATATGTTCTGTGCAACGTAACTATGGGCTGATCACACAGAGCAGTGTCATCTGATCACCACACAGACACCAGTCTCCCTTCAATTCATAACAAATTGACAGCATTAGATTTTATGACAAAGATGGTTCAAAGATTTAAAAGTTGCTGGACACATTAATTAGAATTAAGATCAGCCTGGTTTATATCAAGCCCCTTTTTAGCACCGTGTTATTGGTTTGGTCCGACACCATCCCCTGCAGTGTGTGGAGACAGGCCAGGAGTGTGAGGGCTGCAGAGCAGAGCAGAAAGAAAATCAACTGTGAAATTGGTAATTTTATTGAGTTTCACGGGGGGCTTTGTTGTTAAGACACAATGCAATTGGAACAGAACGCCTGTGGTAACACCATGCACACAATGTCCATTTCATGGCCAAAGGTAAACAGCCTCTAACCAAAAGTTACAAATACACATACAGCTCTCCCCAAAAGCATTTTGCAAAGTGGAAAAAGAAATGGATCTGATGAAGAATGAATGGCTATGTTTCAGGTATGGGACACTGCCAAGCATAGGTAGATAGTGGTATGTATGGAGTGGGGTGTGGGTGTGGGTGTGTGTGCGTGTGTGTGTTCCCAGCATTTCAGAAGTTTCCGTTTCTGAATAGGGCCTGCTGGTTTGGGTTGAGAGAAAAGCTGTCCTTTCAATATAAATGGTAAGAAGGTCCCAGAAGGAGTATGTGAAGAAGACAGGGGCAGAAGGAGAGGACAGACCGAAATGTAATGCCTGAGCAGCTGAAATCATTTGGTACTCTCAATCCCCCAGGTAAAATAAGAATTAAACATAGCTAACAGGATATTACTCCCAGTTGGAAAAGATCTGCTTGCTGGCAATGTGAAAGTGAAGCTAACAATTGGTATTTGTTCTAGGGTGGTATTTTTTCCCCTAAAAGCTTGAAGTAGGTATAGTTAAATAAAGTATGCTGGTTAACTGTGTAAATACATTCGCAGCTTCTGTGCCTTCCAGGGCTGCCCCTGTTGTGGGTTAATTTGGATTCAGATGGAAGGATGCCTAAAGACGTTCGAGGAGTCAAGATAGGGCAGGACAGCCAACCCGGGTAGATGAGGATAAGCTGTGAGAGAGTAGGAACACTTTCACTCGGGGAGGGAAGTGTGCGCAAAACACTTCTCCTTTGTAAAACACTTTCTCCCATGCCAGCACATGAGTCGGAACAGCAAGCTACCATTCCAAGGAGGTTTCATTTTGATCACGCATTTCGAGCACATTTTTGCATGAGAAGAAATTTGGAAAATTGAAACGGTTCTATGTGTCACCATCAGTTTTATTTAAACTGTATGTGGGGATTGCAACGCTTTGCTTTCCTTTTCAGGGGCACATCTCAGGAGATTTTTGCCCTCACCAGGGGACTAAGTTGTCATGGTTGGCTTCTTCCCACACAAGGGAAGCACTTGGGTCAGACTGAGCATGAAAAAGGAAGGGAAAGGTGGTTACACTGCTGGGAGATGACATTGCTGCCCCTCCCTTTGCGCCCCTCCCCTGCCCAGGGAGAGGGGCACTCACCATTCATGCTGAAACTGACATAAGATAGCCTGCTGGCATTTTTTACTTATTTCTTTTTGTGCAATCAGAATAACCGCTATAGCCACCAGTAAAGTATAACATACAATGCACCTGGTTGTAGCTACATTTCCAGAATATGAAGGAGGGATATTAATTCGTTTTCAAAAGAGATAACAATGAACACTGGTCTGCTTTTTCCAAAAGATCCAACTTGGGTGTTCTTGTGTGGCCAAGTATGTCAAAGCATCTGTATATACCAGTTTCACTTTCAAACGTGCATTAAAACTCAAGTCCTCTGTTAGCACCGTATGGTTTTTCAGTTGCACTGTATTCTATGTTTCTTTTCTTCTTCAAAATGCAATTAATATGGTTGTGTGTTAAATGATTCAGTGAAAGTAAATCTTTTATATTCAGGTAAGCAATTCAGCCTTGTAAGGTTTTATGGGAATTAGATTTTTTTGAAGTCTGGGTTGAGCATGCCCATAACTCTGACAGAGCCCTGCAGGCTCTTGTCTTCACCTTCAAATCATAAGACAGAGAAATCAAGCTCCCTCTGTGCTCTCAATTATACCAAAAAACACGGAGCAGAAGTCTTCAGTAATTCAATCCCTGTGGAAGCTTCTTCATACTGTTTGCACTGTTGGAACTGCTGACAGCAGCAATCCCACGGTCCCCCCCGGTAGACTGTCAAAGTTCCTCATACAGTGTGAGCGGCTCTGCTCTGTCCCTCGGCTCTTCCTCCAGAGACCTCTAAGCACATGCATGACTTTTGATGCTGCTTGATACAGTGGCCAAGAGGCCAAAAAACATCACAATGATCGTTCTCATACTCTTACAAGGTACTTTGTACTCCAACTAATAAGTTCTGTGGCTACATGTGGGCCTGAGTTGGTGTAATTTAATCACAAGTACAGCTGCATAAACACGGTACTAAGGAATGTCTGCCTGCAATTGGATTCTTTCTTTGAAAATACACTGTAGAAAATTCCTGAGTGCCATTTTCCATATGGTTAATGAGCAAATGTATCATGGCCAGCTTTTAAAAGTAATTTGAATTTATGAGTTGCAGTGATTCTAGCACATGTGCACAAGAAAGTCTGCATACCCTGAGCTCTTCCTTATCATGCAACACCATTTCATAGTTTTCTGCCAAACGACACCAAAAAGAACCACTCTGTGTATTTAATTGGCTTAAATCATCAGTAACAGCCTATAGCTGACATTCCGGCAGCGCCGACTTCTTGGAGGCTCTCCCCTCAAAAAGTCTTCTAGATGGGTTACACATACAACACAAAAGTGCTATTCATTTTTAAAGTTTCACTTTATAAATAATGATTTCAAAACTTCTTCAGAAAGACTTTCCAACCTGAAATTCTGCTCTTGCCATCATGTAAAAGTTTTTCTATCTTTTCAATGGAACACTGAGCATGAACTCCAATGTAAACTACAGACTTTTCTGTGATTATGATATGTCAATGTAGTTTCATCTGTTTTAACAAATGAACCACTCTTGTAGAACAAGTTGATAATAGGGGGAGAGACCACATATGTTGGTGGGAAGTAGGAGGAATATAGGAAGTCTCTGTACCTTCTCCTCAATTTGTGTGAACCTAAAACTGCTCTTAAAATCAAAACTTAATAAGAAAAAGGCATACAGTAGTAATTTTTCTACAAATCAAACCTGTTGCTATATACTTCACTGCCTACCCTTTGACTATAGCTCAAATGGGAAGCATAAACAAAATGAATTGCTATCATGATATTCAAAATTCCAAAGTAGCTGAGTAAATTTGAAATTCACTAGATAAATAAAATTTCTTTCAATGTGTATTCTGAAGTTAATTGGATTTTTTAACACAAGATTTTTGTTATTGTTTTATTATAGGATATGTTTCTTGTTCTGGATCTTTACATTGAAAGCACTACAAATGACTATTTTTAAAAGGATAAAGGCACACATTCCTCACCACAATGGTTGAAATATACTTCACTGGCATGTATAATATCAATTCTTCTTATTTTTTGTTGTTAATGTACTTCTCATACAAAAATAGAACTCAAAATCTTCCCATGCAGGAATATAGCTTCTGCATGGCAATGTCCCAAATAATGGAAGAAACATTCAAACTCCTATCAATATTGATTATTAGAAAAAACATTAACTGGGGCCTCCCCAGTGGCCCAGGGGTTAAGTCTCAGTGCTATCAAGCTCTCACCAGCCACTGCAGCATGAGTTTGATCCCTGGCCAGGGAGCTAACCCATATGTACAGCAGACTTCTGTCTTGCCCGCTGCTCCCTTCTGCAGTATATATCAGTAGATCCGCCAGTTCTGCTCCCCATTCTGTCTCTGGTGAATCCTCTTACCACCACTACCCTGCACCTCTGGCCTACACCCCAATTCTTATATGCATAAATAAATAAAACAAATCTTTAGATATTAACATTAATTTGTTTAATCAACTCCAATTGCAACTTTGATTACTGATGCACTATTTGACAGTCTGCACACCAATACATGTTGAAGAATTAGATTGATGCTACACATTTTCACGTGTGTCCTATTTTGCTACTATGCTACTATTGTCAGAGTATCAAGATTCCATTTTCTTTCTTTTTATTAGCTAACAATGAAATTTAATTGGCTTTACTTTATATAATTTTCACCGCTGCTTTTTCTGCTGGTTCCACCATGGCCCAGCACACATTCTGTAAAACTTGAGAAAGTGATGGCTTGTTGCTCTCTTTTAGCACAGGTAAACCTAGCTCACCTGGTGGGGTACCGACTGTCTCGGAGGGAAGTGGTCACCAGATGGTAATCAATATGAAGTCATGACAATTTACCTGCCAGCCCTATCTGAAAACACAGCTTTGCTTTTGAGAGATTCACATTCACCACAATTTCCCACATCTTTCCGCGGGCTGCTTATCTCACGACCACTCAAAACTTCACCGAATTTTTAAAGACACAAAACGGGTATCTTCTCCTTCCGTCCTTATGTAATAATATGCTGAATCTATAAAGGCCCATAGATAAGCTGATTCTAAAGGTAACATCCACCAAAAATGACACAAGCCTTTATGAGCAAAATAAATCCAATCAAACTGGAAGAGACTGACAAATGTTATCTGACCAAAATTTTTGAAAAGGCCCCACAATGAGGAAATTTGTATTGTGTCATTTTCAAACACAGGTGGGTGATTGTTCATTTTAAATCTCACCAGTCCTTCCTGATCTTTTTATTATAAAAATGGTTTTCTATGGCCAATAGGAAGAAATGTCTTAAATTATACCGGTTCGTGCCAACATTGTTGCATGAGGGTTCAACTACCATGAAGCTGGCATTTGGTGGAGGAGGAGGGACTAAAAATTTATGATACAAACTAGAGTTATGGATTGCTCTGTGGCTTTGTGCCCCATCTGTCAAACCGGGGTGTCTGAACAGAGAGAAAGCAAGAAATTCCCACAAATCACAGATTGCAGTGCTGTTCGGCTCCCTCATTACTTTCAAGGTATGATTCCGTGTGAATAAAAAACGTACAGTTAGCATTCTGAAGTACTGAATGGCTTTTAAAAGCATTTAAAAAATATGGACAAGGATGAAAAGGTCACTTGCATAAAAGAGGGCACGTACAAGGTGAAAGCCTAATGAAACATTATGCGGCATCTTTTTTGGTGCTCAGAATAGCTCCAAGGTTAAGAGACTCCGAGTCAGTCTTCTGCAGATCCATTTCCTCTCTCCAGGCTTCTCATGTTAACCCAGTGATTTAGTGCTCTGCATTAAGAGCAATTCACCTGCCTCTCGTGTCCCTGTGGCCCATCCCTCTGGGGAGCGAGGTGGAGAATAAAAAGTTCCACATATGGTAAAGTCAAGCTGCTTGGAGCCTGCTGAGTGTCTGCTGTGGGGATAGCGGCTCCTGAAAGCCCCAGCTGGTACTTGGAAGAGATTCTGCATTACTACACCTCAGTGCCTGCCTGGTTCCCTTCGGAAACTGTTGGCTCCACATACGACAGCCATTTTAGATCTCTTCAACCCTTTTCTCCCGGTTCTGTATCCAACTGAACAGTTGGTCCTCTACTGCTAGATAATCAAATTCTTCCATCTGGTCCCATCCCTGTGGAACTGAAAAGGTGTAGTATGCACCCGGTCCCAAACACATACCAGGAGAGGCACAGACTTCCCAACAAAAAGCAGTCCACAATAGACAAGAGCAAAACCTTGATTTTAAATCTGGGAGAAGGAAGGGAGAAGAGAGTGAAATATCTATAAAATTATCTCCAAAGAAGAAAGAGTTGAAACCTGCCCAAGTCACTAAACTGCATGAGTCACAGCTAAATGCAATATTCACACGTGCCCAACACTTAGAGCGCCGATGGAAGCACCAAGCTGATTACTTTGAGATGCCCTCCAGGCACGTGCAGTGCCCTTGATACCTACACCGTCCTGTGACTACATCAGTGTGACCCACCAACGCCAAGTGTGCGCAAGCTGAGAATTCAGGCTAACCTCTTTCCCATGTACTGCCGTTTACAGGAGGACTCATCACACAACCCACACCACTCAGTTCTACACTCTTCGTGTGTGTGTGTGTGTGTGTGTGTGTGTGTGTGTTTGGAGGAAATCTCTCTCTGTGTGTAAATATAGAGATTTCATATCGTGAGGGAGAGAAAGAGGAAAAGTTACCGGTAATCATTTCCAGAATGACTCCTGCTGAATGTTGCCGGCACTATATTATAATCCCATGAATAAGCTACATACTACTTTGCTTTCCTTCTTGAGGTGGCTTAGCCTTTGCCTTTAACCATCCAATATTGCTGAATATAAAGTCCTCTTAAATTTAACTTCACTGGTTTCTAGGTAATCCAGAGTGGTTTAAAAAAATACACATTTTTGACAGCTTACATTTTCCTTTTCCTTTACACTTTTTAAGTAACTTTAACATGTCTTCTCAACTGCTCTTCATGACAGTTGTGTGCATGGGCCCAGTCCTGGTATTTTTAACGCACGTTTTATAAACTCAACAAGGGACTCGGAGGGAGGAAGGGACTTGCTGAGGGTGGACAGTCGGGAGGGAGTAGCCTTGTCACAGGATTCCAGCCCTCCTCATCTAGCACAGGGCCAGAATTTTAAGGATTGGTGCAATGATGGGTTTTGTGCACAAAAAAGACAGTTTTCATGTTGAGATTTGCCTTACTTTTGTTGTTCTTTGTAAAAGTATGAGGTGAATACCATCCATGTGAAAGAAAAGAAACCCCAATTTAAAATCAGTAAGTCCAGACCCTTTATTAACAGGAAAGTTCAAGGGCCAGAAAGGACAAAAGACATAATATTGCAAAGTTGCTATCTTTCATATTTTAAATAAACTGGTATCTGAAATTTGTGTGAATCTTGAAAAACAACTATCCTTAAGTTGCTTCCAGGATATTAAAATTAGGATGTGGGTATGGACAGAGGTCTTGATTAAGGTAACTGGGTTAGCAGTTTTGAAAAACTGTGTGATTTAAAGATCTAAAGGTTAATTTCATTCTACTAATAAAGTCTTTATGAATCTTCACTGTAATCCCTCAGTGTGTATGAGTCAGTTAGATGGCAATCATAAAATAATTCTGCATCTTAATAAGGTTTTTTTCTGAAAGAAACTTCAAATATGTCACAACTGACTTTCATCAATGATAGTAAACACTTAACAGTGAAAGCTTCCCCAATAAGCATTATTCCCATTTCCAAGAGCTAAAGAGAGTGCACAGTCAGCAGAACTAGCAATACTTCAATTAAGATACAGATGTTAATAGAAGTGCTATTCATTTTTTTAAGAAAAACTCATCTCATTTAATCATAAACATCAAAGGTGGCATTTGATGCTGAAGTCACAAAATAATGTTTCCAGCTGCTGTCATTACAATGATTGGAAAATCGTCACTAACCTGAAATGCCAGAACTAATGACCAGATTTAATATGACTTCATAAATAATTTAATAATAATAGACTTAGAGTATCTCATTCCCTATTCTGATTGGTGGAAAATCAATTGCATTGTGCCTGGAAATGACTGACTTCCCCTTAGAGTTTTTCCTAATTGCAGTCAAACACAACATCTTCTTCCTTCAGTGGTGCCAGACAGCAAAGCAAAAAGTTATTTTTCATATAAAATTTAGTTCTTGTAAACCCTCAGCATTCTTTACCATTCATCACTTTGGGATCTGTTTTGACTAGTCAGTGATGATTCTATTGGTACACACGATCTCTGGTTTCAAATGACAAAGCTTAACACATAAGTTGTTAACTATCTGTAATGACGTGGTTGATTAATGCTTCAGTGACACCCAATTTGATCTCATGTCCACTATTAAATCGCACTGTATAATATAATTTAGAGTTCAAAGATTTTATAAAGGCGGTAAAATTGGTTTCGAAGGCCATTCACATTTTCAACCATAAGACTGATCATACAATTCAGACCTATTTTTCCATTGGAGTTTCAAGGAATTAATTTTTCACTAGCATCTACTAGAAGCTGTATTTTGGCCTTTGTGCTTAAGTGTTAATAAACATGTTTTATCTTCAAATAAGTCAATTGCTTTCAGTGGATATGGTGGAGTGGAGGTTGTGAGGGGAGCAATCTGATTTCAGTACTGAAAAGTCAGGGGCAAGAAGGAAAATATAACCATAATGAATATATTGAACCAAAACCAGGGAGAGGGAATGGCAATGTCATTTTGTTCATATTATATATCTCTGGCTTTTACAATTTTCATAATAATGCTGCAGAATTCATAAATACATGAAAACATGGCATTTTATTGAGAAGAACAAGAATCTAACAAAACATTATAAACAACACGCCAAAAAAACCCATTACTGGTGAACTACTATGAGTAACCGTATTCTGCTTACCTCACACAGAATCCAAATTAGAAACCATTACTGCATCGAAGACTTGCTCTCAATAGCAGTTAAGCTTCTTTGAAAGGATTCCCTATTGTATAAAAAGTGTGCCAGTCTTTGACTGCCAAAATCAATTAGTCATATTCATTATGCCTCTATTTATTAATGTTGTACACTTTATAATGCATGTGTTGATGGAACAAAACAAAGTTATGAAATATCAAATATGTGTTATGATTAAAATCAGAGCAACAGAAGTAATGATCTTTAGTCTCTAACTGGTTGCAAAGCCACTGCAAAGATTAGATTAGTGGTGACAGATTCATAATTTTTTCCAAAACGTAATCCTTATAATTCAGATTTTGCAATAGAAAAAGTATGCAATTGGTTACAGGTTATTGACTTCAACCATTATATTCACAAAAATACTGTGTTTCTGTCTTCTGAAATCTAAATGGACAATGTAATCTTAACATATGCAATTTTAAACTGTTTTGCACTGTTACAACAAAATGGGGCAACATAAGGCACTTTACTGATACAGGGTTCAGAGTTAATTCAATGATGCTAAGAATGACTGATTTGTATTAAAAATCAGTAAATAATTAAACCTTACACTAAAATGAATGAAGAACAATGTCGGCATTCTGGCAGGGCAGATTTTGATGGAATTTCATATGAAGCTGTTACCCCTAAACTTTCTACATGAAACAACAAAAAAGTATTATTTGTCTCCCTGTAATAAATAGTGTTATATTCGTTACTATGCCTCAAATATTGCAGCATAGAAGCTGACATACATGATTTCATATAATGATTACTGCAGTTCTTTTTTTTTTTTTTTTGGTGGGGGAAAAAGGGAGAGGACAAGGTAATGGGTACACATACTATCTGTTTTAATAGAAAAGAGCATTAATTGCTTCTTGATATTAAAATTCAGATTTAAAGAGCAATAATATGGATACCTGAGAACATTCAAGTTTGAAGGGAAAAAATCACATATCCATGAGGGCCTGACCTGATGATGAACACTCAACCAAGACTACTGTACTGCTCCTAGGTTTAGCTTTTAAAATGCTGCTGTGCCTCTACCCCAGTAGTCTCTACTTTCCAAAATTTCGTCTAGCTCCCTGAGCCTATTTCCATTGCTGTCTTTGGCAGGCAATTCTATATGCCATCTACTGTTTTTAAAGAAACTTCTCTTCAAATTACTAAAATGTGATAGTCCAGTCCAGTCCTCCATTTCAGTCATGACCTCTATGCTTTCAAATTAGTTTCTGCTTCAAAAAGCTTACTGGCATCAAACTGATTTCCTTTTAGGAATATTATTCCCTTCTACTAAATCCCCACTTAGCTTTTCTTTCCCCTGAGCTAAACAGACCTGATTTATCAGTCTTCAAATTGCATTCTTAAAGCACTTTTTAGTACCTAAGCACCCAGGTACTGTGGTGATAGACATTACTAAATGCATTTTACAGTAGATAGGACATGAAAGAGAATGTGTAGAAAGCTGACATGCTAAACAAAAATTTCAAATATAAATGGAAAGAGAGTTTCTCTACTTCCATTTCCATTCTTAGTGGTAGCATTTCCCGTTTAGTCCTAAATCTTGCCTAAAGTCTCAGCTATTTATTCCGAGAGTTACACAGACTCCTGAACTAAGTTTTGAAGAGGAATGATGAAGCTTATTCAAGAATGCAGCATACAATATACACCATTACATATAAAATCCACCACTATTAAGCAGATAGCGTTGTGTGAATAAAAATCCCTAGGAACTGAAGCCACATGGTGCTTTTTACTTCCATCTTTTTATGCCAGGTGGCTGAAGTAGCAAAGAGGTTTTTACAAAAATTCAATCACAAAATATTCTGTACTTTTCCCCAAATTTACCAGATTCACTAACTTAGCAATAATGCATTAGATGCCAGCAAGAATGAGAAAGCTGAGTCCTAGAATGATGCTGTGGGACATATATTCAATTTTTATTAAAATATGTACATCCCCACAGCTTGATTTCTTCCAGGCCCAGGCTAGTGGGCCTGCACTAATTTACATGGCTGATGGAACCCACA